>JAKCPB010002036.1:0-69032 GCA_021442155.1 Cymbidium sinense | reverse complement strand
ATATATCATCATCATCATCATCATTAATCTTATCCAATATGTTTGGATTTTATTTTATGAATCCTCATTCGCTATTCATCCCTATTGAGTGCTATATGAGATATATTGAATTTGCAGTCATTTTACATCAGTCTATTCACGTCACCATCCCTCTAATATAATCATTTCTTTATCTATTATTTATAGTTTTTCCACAAATTCATCTTAATATTCTCCTTTATTTTTGATTCTCTAATTGTCTATCAATGTTATCTATTTCCTAATATTCATACAACATAACTAATCATGCTTCTAAAAATTTATTTTTTAAATCTGTCATCATCGTGCCTTGACACCACATACAGTCATTTTTGGCATGATGGGCATGATGGTCATATTTTAAAATAATAATGCGTTTACATGAAAATCTTTTCAAATAAAATCAAATGGTTCACTATTGGTCGTCATAGTTTTTGAACTTTTGAGAAGGGCATGCATGATTCATCACAAAAATATTTTTTTCTGCCCGTGATCTAATAAACTTGCTATATGATCAAATTTAAAGGCTGCAATGTTACATGGACTAAAAACAAAAAAGATTCACATTCACACCATTTTTTTTCATCTAAATCTTATTCTTTGTGACAAAGACCAAAATTGGCAAGACCTAAAGCCCTCCATCAGGTGTTAAGGCCACAAAATTAAAACAATATATTTCATTTCCATTTCACAAGGCCTTCAAGGTCTTCTAAGAAGAAAATTCATTTTCAAATTGAAAATTCTTAGTTGTCAGCTTATACGGTATAGTTGTAAGTCTCACTTCTTGGTTTAATCCTCAATGTTACAAGGACTACAATTGATACGAATTGTACCCCTTGATTATTATAAATGCAATTCATTTGAAAGAATCATGAGAAAATTAATTTTAATTCCCACCTTTGTTTAATCAAGTGAGCTATCATTATTATGGACCAAAAATTGGATACTTGATCATGTTTTCTTAAAATATGAAAAAAAATTCAAAAATATAAATTTAAAAATGTTCAAGAGAAATTTAAATATCCATATATCTCTTATAATTGTTTGATGAGAATGAAAATTTATGATGACCTCAACTTACAAAGAGCTAATTTCATATCAAGCGTATGTATATATTTATATATATGATTGCTCACAAAAGTCTTATGTCAGTGAGGATAAAGATGTGTCATTTGATTGTGTAATTTTACAACTAAATAACTCTACAGTATGGTTATAATTATGGCCTTGATTGAGTGGTTATTCATAAATGACACTATTAAATTTTAATCATGGCCAAAGCCCACAAGTTTCCTATTGGTCCAATCCCTTAAGTGGTGAATTATGGAGTGTCTTTGATAAGACAACTTTTTTATTAGCAAAGGATTATTTAAATTTTCTCTTATAAAAACATCCAACATTGGTTTACAAGGTCTCTAAGATGACATAATCAATGGCCATTGATAAGGATCTTTAGGTTAGGTTAGGTCAATGTTTTCATTTGACTAAGTAAATCAAGATCCATGATAACTTGAAATATGAAAATCTTGATCAAGTTCATCATCATTTCCCCACTATTCATTTTAAGCTAAAGATGATAATTTTTTTCTCTTTTAAAATCAAAATCATTATTACTATACGGTAAACATTTAGCATCTAATGACTAGGCTTAATTGAAAGTTTTTTTCTCATGATTGAGAGGGGTATTTAAGCATGGGGTGTGTACTTATGAAAACCTAAACTAAATTATAAAATCCTCACAAATGAGAGAGAAATCTCTAGGAAATATGTTATCTTAAATATTATATGCTTTTTGAAAATTTAACATAGAGCATGATGCTCTTTTAGAAGAATTAGGCATGAATTTTTGAAGCCCACAATTTGTAGCAATGCTAACTCCATCAAGGACAGTTTGAAGCGTGCAAAGTATGTATAGAATACATGAAACAATGGATAAATATGAGACATGAGGTGTTCTTTCTGTGTTGCAAAACATAAAGAAGAAATATTCACTGGAGTAAGAAGTCATTGCCTATGTGTAGAGAGGATAGCTGAAAAAGTGCGGATGTGATAGTTAAAGAAGATAATAACTAAAGGGATTTCTGAATTTAAGAAGTAATATAATTCCATCAAAAGAAGAAAGGTACTGTCTTCTCAAAAATAAGAAAAGATTTAGTAAGCAGATACCATTAAAGTTAGGATGCGATCAACTCTTTGTGATCACAAATTTTTTTTTTGTTGCAATTTCTATTTCTTGTTGTTATTGAAGTGCAAAGAAAGCAATGTGCTAAATGATTTTCTTTTGTTGGATCATACTGGCTACTATCGCATTGCAACCTCTTCTCTCTGACAATCAAAGCTTAACTTGTATGACCCTAGTCACTACTATAATAACACAACTACTTATTAACAAAAAATCAAATTCAAAATAATCTTAAATGATGAATGTTAAATTAACCATTAAATATTAGGTTAAATGACATTTAAGAACAAATAACATAAATGATGGCCTAACTTAGTCAATGATGCAATAAATGACAACCGAAAGATGCTATCATGTACACAATCTTTTGTCTCATATTTAAGCTTTGTTAATAAAATGGTATGGGGAGCTAGTGTACAATAGGCAGAAAGCCAAGCTGTATTGTCCATTTCTTTTGTCATCTTTTTTTTTTTTAAGGATAGAAACCTATCTTAAATATTTTATTATTGAGAGTAAGGCACAAGATTAGTTATAGATAAGTAACCAAGAGGCTAGCTACGGACTAATTCCACCCAATCGATATTAAATATTAAAGTTGAAAGGATACAATCTAGACTTGAACTCATGACTTTTATCCTAAGGATCAGAATATTACTTCAGTTAGTGCTCATTGGTAACTATCCTTATTCCTTCCTAATCAATTCTATCTGAAGCAAATCACATTGTGTTAGACTGTTAAATGAATCCACTAATAATTTTAACCTTTGATAATTAAATTTTAATTGTTGAGAAATGAGTCTATTGTGGGATGAGTTGAAGATAAAGTAGTTAAAAAAAAACAAGTGGTTTTTTCATATACAATGAAGGATAGAGAAGACAACAATATGGGCAGATAACATTCATGTGGAAGGATTAAGAGCGAGGATGAGTGGACCAAAGATAAAATGAATTGAAGTTGTGCGAAAAGATTTTACTCAAAATAAGTGAACTCATGCAACACTTAGTAGAAATAAATGAATAATGATAATTTATAAAGTGAGCCCAAATAATCAAGTTAAGTCTAATGATATTTGTTTGATTTACTTTGAGGTAAGGAATTAGCAAAGTTATGATGTATTCTGATGCACATTCAGGTAAGAAATTCAGCAATCAGGACTTTTTTTCAAACCCTTAGCAGTCATGGGCAGAAGATCTCCGAACGCATGTGGGAATATTGCCTTTGGACATACGTTTTACCTCTCCTAGAACATGTTTCACACTTGGTAAGATTGAACTTCTTGAATTTCCCTATCTGTAGCCTCTGATGAGATTCCATGAATGGAAGGATTTTATACAAGCATGCCAGGAACTGTTTGACAGGCAGCAACTTCATCTAGTGATGAGTGGCAAGGGAAAGAGCTGGGAATAAGAAGAGGAAAACGGTACATATGCTCATCCACCATAGGTATTTTTAATTCTTTATTCCACCATATTAGCAGTTCTTATTTGATTTTCTTTCTAGACTCATTGGTTTAATTTTCAGTCGCAATACAGCACAGAAGCAATGGGATGAAACACTTGTTTTGGTGCTTGGTGGAATAACTCGATTGCTGCTCTTTTTTCCTTTCCTTCAGAGTTTGAACAATTTTGCTGCAGGTGAATCTCTCTTTGTTGTTGCAATTTACAATTCTATTGAGATTATTTTATTTTACGAATTAGTGACCAGTCTATCCTTAATTAAATGCAGGATGGGAGCTTTTGCTACGCTTTATCGAAGATAGCATTCTGAATGGTAGCAAGGAAGTTGCTATTGCTGCAATAAGCTGTTTACAGACAGTTGTTAGTTCTCATTGTTCGAAGGTGAATTTCAAAAAATATTGTCTGCAATACCATTGACACGCACAAACCACCACCACCCGCCAACACATTCCTCCCCTATAAGAAAATGTCCCGTATCCCACCCAATTTTCACATATATGCAAGCATGCAAATTCCAAATATGCAGATCAGGCAAGTTGCATTGTTTTTTGCCCAAATATTTAAATATTTAACAGGAAAAATGTACATGAATTGTTATTCTTGGATTATCATATCCCCTCCACACAAAAAGCACACAACTGTGCACACATACACAATATTTCTTGTCATTTAACAACTTTGGTATATAAAATAAAGCATGCCGTATATCATATAATATACATTTCGTATGTGCAGATCCTATCCTTCCACTATTTGATTGAATTCTTTTAGCTAATTTTTTATAGCTATTAAATTTGAGATATATACAAAAATTTAACATACTTTTGGAATAAGAAAATTGTGAACAGAGAATAAAAAATACAAATGAAAAGAAAGTAAAGAATATCTATTCGATCCGTCTCAATGAATTAATTTCATTTGTATGAGGTATGAATATCTATCCGGTACCTTGGTTCAAATATGTAAATTCCTGTTAGTTCTTACTCAACTGAAAGGTAGTGAAATTCAAGGTGTTGTGCTGCCTAACTAATTTAAAGTTATTGATAAAAGCAGTGATGTTGATTTTCAGTCAGTTTGCTTAATCACCAAAAAATAATGAAAAAATAGTTTGGATTGGAAAATAATGTTTTCACTCAATTGGATGTTGTGTTTGTGTGCTTTTGTGTATTTATTGGCATGTTTACTGGAATTATTCTTCATGTATCCATGCATACAAAGTACAAAAATGTGTATACTTTGTATACTTTTAACAGTACAGCTGTGCACATGCATGGGAAGATTTTCTTTTTTTTTCCTTTGAACAAATTTTATCTGGTGACCATTTTACATGAATCAGGGAAATCTGGCACTGCCTTATATAAAATCTATACTCGATGTATATGAGCTTGCACTTGAAAAGTCACCAGACTGGGGGACTAACTCAGCTATCAAGATCAAACAAGAGATTTTACATGGCCTTGGTAAGGTTCTCGTACCGTTTTGTTTTATGCATTTTCTTTCTCCCTATGCTTGTGCGATGGCCTAAGTTTGTTCAACATGTCTCAGGAGATTTGTATGTTGAAGCGCAGAGTATGTTCGATATTGACATGTACTTAAAGCTATTATTAACCATACATTTAGCAGTTAAAAGCTCTATGATCCCTACTGATGCCGACTGTGAAATTGTAAGAATTTGTATAAGCATTGTTTAGATTTGGTTGGCCGTAGAATATCTCTTAGGCTTATATTCTTGTTCTTCTGTATTTTCTCCAATATACGTAACTTGTTCATGTGCGGATTATACTAGATGAGTTAATCAATGTAACCTTTCTTTCATCTGTAAGTTGTTTCACTAATATTTTTTGTTACAGGGAATTCTACCACCAGTTCAGCGTACTATTTTGGAGATTCTACCCCTCTTACGTCCTTCTGACAATGTTTCTGCAGTATGGTCTGTACTTCTCCAGGAGCTTCTCTGCTATCTTCTGGGTTCCGAAGTTTCTATCCAAAAGAAAGATGATGAACCAGTTGCAAGCATAAACTCCGGAAGGGGTGGTGCTGCAATGGGATTTTTCACTTTTGCAGGCATTAGCAACACTGAAATTGCCAAAGAAAACAGGATTAAATCAGGCAGCGACATTCCTGATGGTTCTTCTTCTACATCTATTATGGTTGTAGAACCTCCTCCCAGTCTTCCTTCTAGTGAAGCCATCCCTGATGAAACAACGATATGCAGCTGGAACCATTTGTTTATGGAAAAGCTCATACCTATTTTAATAGAACTCTTTCAGAAGGCTCCATCAACAGCAAAGTGCAACATTTTTCCTGAGATTATCAGAGGCCTTGGAAGGTAAGTACTCTTATATCCACTGTAGAAAATCAATCTTCTTTATGTACGTAGCAATAGTTTAAGTTCTCTATGTTCTGGGGCTGTTGGAAACTTGTTGGCATAAATTTATGCATTTAGTCATTGTGAGACATAAAATATTTTCCTTTACCTTCTTCCTTTTCCTCAGCATATCATATTCTAGACCTAGTAAGTGATCCAGTATCATGCAAAGCATGTACCATTCTTCACTCGTGCCTTTGACTAGCCACATTAACCAATGAGGTTCTTTCAATTTGTACTTTCAAATTAGTGGTGTTTGTCTAATGATGAAGCTGATACCTTTTCACCACGCTTTGCTTTAAGTTGGACATAAAGAGTTATTGTTTGTCTGAGAAATTCTGTTGAACACGTTACTAAAGTTAACTTGGTTGATTACTGCCATTGCTTGCTATTAATATAGGCACTGCTCTTGCTTAGCAATATATTAATACCAAACACCAATTGGCTGATGCGCAAGACAGTAATACATATGCTTTAAAAACAAAAGAAACGATATACCATGAAGTAGAGCTGATTTGTTTTTTCAATTACTATAGAAATGCAGGCAGTTCTGATCATTACAATCCTGTATTTATCTAAAGAGATATTTAATGAAATTTGATAAACACCGAAGACCAGAAATCATCAACTTTTCATCTTAACCACATGGCCTGCAGTCTGCAAGAAAAAAAAGAATATGAAAAACAAAATCTTGGTGACAAAATTTTGTGATGAACAGGATCTAATTCATAGTTGTCATTCCACAAAATTTTGTGATGACTGTCATTCCCCATTATGTTCAATGATTGTGTTCGATTGCTAATAATGACTTGCATTGTGTTCCTGGAAGTATAAACTCTTGAACGATGCACGCTTAACAATTCTTCATTCCATTGTTTTCAGGTGCATGAATACACGAAGAGACAGTCCAAAGGGATCACTCTGGAGATTGGCTGTTGAGGGCTTCAATCGAATTCTTATCTATGACTTGATGGAAGCTGATAATAACATCAAATTAGATTCGCACATGTATAGGCATGCTAGAGCACGTCTATGGAAAGAAGTCGCTGATGTATATGACATATTTCTTGTTGGTTCCTGTGGGCGTGCTCTTTCTTCTGATGGTACTGCAGAATCTCTCAAGGCTGATGAGATGATTGAAATGACTGTCCTAAATGTTCTCGCTGATATGATTCTTAAAGGACAAATAGATGCTCCTGTTGAGGTAATCAGAATACCTATTATTGAATGTCATTATACTGTCATTACTGAACATAAGCACGATAAGAGTAATGTTTCTATTTTTTTCCTATTTTTATTTGTAGTAGATTTTACACCGGCTAGTTTCAACCCTTGATCGCTGTGCATCTAGAACAGGCTCTCTACCAATAGAGAGTCTTGAACTAATGCCTTCACACTGCAGCAGATTCTCCTTAAGCTGCTTGCAGATGATGTTTTCTTTATGCAGGTAATTTTTATAATTTCTGCGATTGTCCAACCTCTTTGGCTTCTAGATTCCTCCACAGTTTTTTCACAATGCCATGTCATACATTATTGTTTAATTATATGGGAGTAATTATTTTCTCTACCTTTTCAACTGTTCAACAACCATAAACGTGCAGGTTAATGAATAACCTTTAAAATCTGTGAAAATATTCACAAAACTGTTAAGGCTCTTTTTTTTTTCGTTATTCCTCTTTATGAATTGATCGTGACATGTTCATGCTGTTTATTCACATTTTATGTCTATTCTGGCTATCTTGATATTCTGAGTGGTCAGTCTATTTTATGTCATAAAGCTCAAGAGCACAAGTGAGGGATTGGAAATTTTATTTCAAAAGTTTTCTTGAATTTGTTTCTTCTTTGGGGTAACTGACTTATTTTCTGTGCCTTGGTGATATTTAGTTTTTCTTTTGATGATGATTGGACTCCAGCAAGATCAACAATTAGCGCGTTTCAATTGATATTCTAATCAAGAGATGTGAAATCATACTGAAGCAATTCTTAAGTGATGAAAACGACCTAGGTACTTCCTCCACATCTTGTTAGGAGAAATTATTATGTGCGGAGTCCGGATAGTCCGAATTAGTGTATATTAACTGTGTACCAAGTACACAATATCTCTGTGTTGGCCATGTACATGCTGTGTGTATGTACACAATGTGTATACAACTAATACACAGTAATCCTGATAATCCGAACTTCGCACGTAATAATCTCTCTTGTTAGATAGGTCTTCAAGTTTCTATTAATCTCTCGAAACTTATTGTTTAAACTAATTAATTGGGTGAAATTATTACAAGTATGGCTCAGGTTGAAAACAACATCTGCCGACATATGGCAGGTGAGGTTGTCAAGATCAATCATCCATAAACCCCACAGCTGATGGGAACCTATGTTTTGGATGTGCTTTTGTTGTTCCGGTCATAATCATTATTTATAAGATGTCTCTATATATGTGTCATTTTGTGATATTTCTTTTTTTTTTTTTTTTGTTAATGCAGGGGAAAATACATTGCCAGCAGTTAGAACCAATGAAACAATTTATGTCTTGCAAGAGCTTGCTCGCATGGTTATTCATTCAGATACAGCTTTTGTTCTAAATTTACCAGCACATCTGAAGGCAACAATTGAAGAGAGTGAGACTCATGGTTGTCATGTTCATCTATTGGTTTTGTTTCCTTCAATTTGTGATCTAGTGGTTTCAAGGTATGTATTATATCATTTTCTGTGTTCACAAAATTGCAATTCTTTTCCTTCTAAATTCTTCCAAGTGTCTGGCAATTTGAAAAATATATTATTCATGGTATTGAAAAATATAGGTTGTGTTCAGGCCACATTATAAAATTTTCCGTGTTTCTAAGTGTCTTTGAATGATGAATATGCAAATAAAGGAAGATATTGATGCTTTGTATAAAATATATTTTCAACAAAGCAAGGTATAGCACAGGAGAATTTTCTGTGTACATACAGATTTCACAAGTAATAAGTAGCATGTTTTGCTAGATATTTTCATTAATTATTCATTGTAAAAAATCAACAGTGCTCTTTTCGGCTAATTCATGATTTAGGCTTCGTTTGGGAGAGCTTTTTTAGTGCGTTTTGCTTTTGAGAGCCTGAATTTTTAATTTTGATACCCGTTTGAATAGTGTGCTTTTGAAGAAGTTTTAGCATCTATTTGAAAAAGTTTAGCTTTTCAAAAGCCAGACAAATAAACTTCGGGAGCACTTTAAACCAGGTTTTCAGAATTGAAACTTAGTCAACGGCGTTCTATTAGTCTGCTTCTACTAAGTGTGGATACATGCCATTCATGATGGGAAATAAGCATATGATAACTTACCATGTGAACACTAATTTTTGCATATAAACATTTGTTGGACAATGAAGATACTTTGAAATGAATTGCCCAAAGATTTTTTTTTTTTTTTTTTTGTCAGGTACAGGACTGAAAGAGTACACACTTAGCTTAATGTCAGAGAAACTTATTTTGGAATCCCTTGAGTATGATCTTAAAAGTTAGGCTTGATTGGCCTGTCCAACTAGTCCTCCAGCTAGTTCAGTCCAGATCCAAAACCAGCAATTGAACCGGTGAATCGGTCTAGCGTTTGAAGAACCACAATATTGATTAATTTGTGACTTTTTTGCGATTGGATGACAAAAATAAAAGATTGTGATAAAAAATATAAAAAAACTAACATATATTATTCCAGAATTTTGATTTATCATATAGAATATTTAAGAGGAAGTGTCATAAATTCGAATATTGTATATTAAGTAATGGAAATTATCATTATTATTATGTTATTTAAATCATTTGAAAATAAATTAAACAATTTTTTATGTCATCTAATTCAACCCTCGTCAAATTATTGAATATTAAACCTCTTCTTATAGTTTAATGTCTGATCTGATTTGCAAAACTTACTCTTGCACGCGTTGGCCATCACTCGGTGTGGTTGTAAGTTACATCCATGTTCTTGGTGCCAATATCATTGGTCTAAACTTTCCTGCATCTTTTGATGCTCTCCATTCGTGTCACATGTGAGCAACCTTCATGGCATGTGCTATTTTGATATATTTTTTATGCTTAGGCTTGCTTCTTGGTTGCGAATCCCAAGTTTATCTGTTCTTCAACAAGTAGTCATACATCAAATGAGTCATGAAATCTTGAAAGAAAGAAGAAGTTACATATTTGAATGGCACTTTCAATCTTATAGAACAACATTCCTAGCCACTCCACATTATGCTTTACTCCATTATGTTGTCAACCTTAATTTTTGCCCCACGAAGAAAATGAATCATGCAAGTTTTGCCACAGTTCAAATTAGAGGAATTTTCGGATTATTTCACCAAGGATGTTTTGAAAACTTTGTTATATTTGTGGCTACCATAAGTTTTTCATCATGAAGAGATGGGGCATCATCTTTATGTCGAATTAGAAGAATCAGAATTTTTAATTATTCGCAATCAATTCATAGTGAAATTTGCAAATAGAGAGAACCAGATATAGCCATCAATTGGATGACTGTTTATATTGATTGATGCGTAACGGTTATAATTAATTTGTGCTTCTCGGGCTTATGGAATCAATTCATGAAGATGTTATGGATGAAAATAGAGAGGCACAAACCGCTGAGCACTAGTATTTAGCGTCACGCTTTTACGATAATTACTCATATGAAAACAATGACTCAAATCTCATGCTCTATCTAATTCATTTACTGAAAGACTTTCAGTTGGTCTTTTGTAGATCCATCAGCTGTTTAATGAAATTATTGGTTGCAGGGAAGCAAGAATAAGAGAGTTAGTGCAAGTGCTTCTTAGACTTGTCGCTGAAGACTTGGGATTACAGAAATCAACTCATACGGATTCATAATAACTACATACAAATCCTCTCGGTAAAACCTTTGATCATCTATCTATTTTATGGTTGTTTTGTTCATTATTTTTTTTTTAATGACTCTTTTTTTGCTATTTACTATAGCATTATTGCTTCAAAACCTAAAAGAATGAGAAAACAGAACTTTTCTTCTCTTATTGTAGCATTTTTTTTATATTGTCAATTTAAAGTAATAACTGATAATTAGAAGTATAACATTATGTTTTCTTTAATTTATGTTTTAGCTGACTTAATTTTCACTATGATTCTGCATCATGAGTTGTAAATCATGGAATACATCTGATTAGGTGCAAAGTTCTTTATTCATTAAGATTGATTTAAAATTATCTTTTTAAGCACATGTCTACTTTAGATTTACAAGATCCCTTAGGATGATGTAACTTATTGTTGATAATGTAACTTAGAGAGAGAGAGAGAGAGAGAGTGGGGGCAAAAAATAAAGAAAAAATATTTGGAATTTAATTGTTTTGTTGCACTCGTAAAATAAGTTACTTCTCATGCCATTTAAACCAAGAGAGATTATTACCTATATTATTCAAATGAATTTAAATTTAGTGTGTATTAAAATACACTGAATATATTGAGATTTATAAAAATTTAGAGTTAATTTTAGTATTGTATACATCAATTTCTAATGAATGTACAAGAGATTTTAAACATAATTAAAAAAAATCAAAATATATCATGAATCCACTTTGTGTTGTACGTAATATTAAAACTACCCTTTAAATCTTTTAAAATCATTGTCTCTATATTCATATTAATTTTAAACCTTAAATATCCTAACTTAATGTTAGAATTCAATTGTATTTTAAATTTTCAAAAGGGAAAAAAATTCTAAGTAAACCTTCAAAATAAAAGTCAATATAATACATACATTAAATAGTTATATTCCATACAATGAAATTTAACTCTAGTGGAAAATAAGATAAAACGTGAAATGAATGTATTCTCAAAAAAAGTTGGAGTAGCTCTAGTGATAGATAAGGTTAAAGAGAGTCGACTTCGATTGTTTGGTCACATAAAGCGTCAACTGTCTGGTTACTCAGTTAAGAGAGTAGATGTATTAGATTCGTCTTATGTTAAGAACGGTAGAGATATATAAAAAAAAGATTTGGTTATGATATATAAAAAATGACATGAACTTAGTAGAATTAAATGAGAATTTGATACTTAATAGGATATAATGGAGAAAAAAGATTCATGTACTCGATAAGCACAGCCCCCTATAAAAAATATTACTAATTTAATAAGACAAGTAGTGGGATAAATGCTTGATTATGATGTTGTCTCTTTATTAAGCACATCGCCGTACAAAAAAAAAATATTATTAATTTAATCAATAACAAATAAATTATTCTATCATCTAGTCTATAATAGTATATCACAAAATAATATAAATTAAGGCATCACAAATATAGCACTAAGTTTAACTAAATTTAAGAGTCAATGACCTAATATTCTAGTGTGTATAATAGCGTTAGTGTAGCAAGACTGCATTAGGCTTTTAAAGTTTAAAGCTTGATTTGAATTCAGAGCAAAATTTAATTTTACCATTGGGTGATTTTAATCTATTTGTTTAGATGATTTCGACATGAATTTTAGGTTTTAATTTGGTTTAGGTTAAGATTATACTTAAGAGTTGTTTGGTTGTAGGATTTGAGTAAGATTTAAGCCGAATTTAACTTAAATCCAGTGTTTTTGGACCAAGATTTAAGAGCTTTGCATAACATGTACACATGGTTGAATATGGATTTATTAGATCTTGTTGGCAAGCAAAAGCATGCGATGGGAGGTGGGAGAAAAGACCAGTGTTGCCTTCGCGACGTCCCCTTCTCTTTTTGGGAAGGGGTTTAGGGTTTAGGGGAGGAAGATGAGAGTTTCAAATACTTAAATCCTGCAAAATGCAACTCGTCATAGCTCAAGAAAGGGAGAGCAAGTTATTATTGTTAATCATTTAAGATTATTAATTTAATTGAGAGTTGATTAGTTATGCTTGAGATGATATTAAATATTTACTTAAGTTTAATTAATGATTAATTAATTAGCTTAATCATGTTATTGACTTAATTAAAGTTTGGTTCATGATTGAGGTTTAATTAATGATTAGTGGAGTTTAAAATGATTTATTTAATTAGGTGATTAGCTTAATTGAGGGTTAGTTAATGACTAATCAACTAGCATATTTAAATGATTAATTTAATTAAGTGATTGACTTAATTACAATTTTAATTGATGATTAATTAAGCTTGATATGATTACCATCATTAAATCACTACATAATTAAATTTTAATTAATAATTAATTAAATTTGGTTTCATTAGATGACTTAATTAAGATTTAACTAAAAATTAGTTAAGTTTAATTAGATTAGATGATTTTCTCAATTAGGAATTAACTAATGATTCATTAAGTTTAGATGATCAACTAAGTTAATAATTAGTTTTATTTAATATGATTAAATGATTTAATTAAATAAAGTTTAATTTATGGATAATTACAACCCTTATTAACTTAATTAGGGTTTAGTTAATGATTAACTATATTCAGGGTGATTAAATTGATTGAATGATTAACATAATTGAAATTTGATTAATGATTAAATGGATTTGATATGATTAATTTAAGGCAAAATTTTTAAAATAAGTATATTTAAAAATATAATTAGCAAATTAGTAATTAAAAAAAATTAAAAATAGTCACATGACACTGATTGTGTATGTCTAGTCAGCATCAGTCGCCTGTTGATGCCTGTTGAACTGAGGATTGATCTAAAATATTATATATATATATATTATGCAGCATGCTGCAAGGGTTGTTAGGATCAATTTTATTATTTATTTTTTAAATTTTTATTTTATTTTGTTTTGTTTTACTTAAATAAAATTATTTTTATTGTACTTATTATTTTTAAAAGTATTTAAAATATCTTTGAGATGTTTTTGAATGTTTTTAAAAATAATATTATTTATTTTTAAAAATAAAAAATAAAATTATATAAAAAATATTTTAAATAAATATATTTAAAAAAAATAACATAAAATTAAAAATAAAAATAAAAAATAAAATTGATCTCAAACAGCTCCTAAGATTATTATTATTTTTTTTTCCTTTTCTCATTCGTACATTAAAATTTTTAGTAGGCTCTGCTTGGGATCAATTTTATTTTTTATTTTTTATGTTAATTTAAAAAAAAATATTTGTTTAGAATATTTTTATGGAATTTTATTTTTTATTTTTAAAAATAAATAACATTATTTTAAAAACATTCTTTTTATTTTTTATATTTCTATTTTATTTTGTTTTGTTTTACTTAAAAACATAAAATTACATAAAAAATATTTTAAACAAATATATTTTTAAAAAATATAACAAAAAAATTAAATAATAAAAAACAAAAACATTCTTTTTATTTTTAATATTTTTTATTTTATTTTATTTTGTTTTACTTAAAAATTAAAATTTGTTTTTATCGTACTTATTATTTTTTAAAATATTCAAAATATCTTTGAGATGTTTTGAATATTTTTAAAAATAATATTATTATTTTTAAAAATAAAAAATAAAATTATATAAAAAATATTCTAAATAAATATATTTTTTTAAAAAAAATAACATAAAAATAAAAAATTAAAAAAAAATTGATCCCAAGCAGAACCTCCTAAAAATTTTAATGTAGGATTGAGAAAAGGAATAATAATAATAATAATAATAATAATAATCTTAAGAGCTGTTTGTGATCAATTTTATTTTTTATTTTTTGTATTTAATTTTATAGTATTTTTAAAAATATATATATATATTTGTTTAGAATATTTTTTATGTAATTTTATTTTTTATTTTTGAAAATAATAAGTATAATAAAATAAATTTTATTTTTAAGTAAAATAAAAGAAAATAAAATAAAAATATAAAAAATAAAAAGAATGATTTTAAAAATAATGTTATTTATTTTTAAAAATAAAAAATAAAATTATATAAAAAATATTCTAAATAAATATATTTTTTTAAAAATAACATAAAAATAAAAACAAAAAACAAAACATAAAATTGATCCGAAGCAGAGCCTACTAAAAATTTTAATGCAGGAATGAGAAAAGTAAAAATAATAATAATAATAATAATAATAATAATAATAATAATAATAATAATAATAATAACCTTAGGAGCTGTTTGAGATCAATTTTATTTTTTATTTTTGGTTTTTAATTTTATGTTATTTTTTAAAAAATATATTTGTTTAGAATATTTTTTATGTAATTTTATTTTTTATTTTTAAAAAATAATATAAATAATAAAACAAATTTTATTTTAAGTAAAACAAAACAAAATAAAATAAAAATATAAAAAATAAAAGAATATTTTTAAAATAATATTATTTTTAAAATAAAAAATAAAATTGCATAAAAAAATATTTTAAATAAATATATTTTTTTTAAAATAACATAAAATAAAACAAAAAAAAATAAAATTGATCCCAAGCAGAGCCTACTAAAAATTTTAATGTAGGAATGAGAAAAGAAAAAATAATAATAATAATAATCTTAGGAGTTGTTTGGGATCAATTTTATTTTTTATTTTTTGTTTTTAATTTTATGTTATTTTTTAAAAAAAATATTTCTTCAGAATATTTTTATATAATTTTTTATTTTTATTTTTAAAATAATAGTACAATAAAACAAATTTTATTTTAAAGTAAAACAAAACAAAATAAAATAAAAATATAAAAAATAAAAGAATGTTTTAAAATAATGTTATTTATTTTAAAATAAAAATAAATTACATAAAAATATTCTAAACAAATATATTTTTTAAAAAAAATAACATAAAAATAAAAATAAACAATAAAATTGATCCCAAGCAGAGCCTACTATAAATTTTAACGTAGGAATGAGAAAAGGAAAAATAATAATAATAATAATCTTAGGAGCTGTTTGGGATCAATTTTATTTTTTATTTTTTATTTTTAATTTTGTATCATTTTTTTTTAAATATATTTGTTTAGAATATTTTTTTATATAATTTTATTTTTTAATCTTAAAAATAAATAATATTATTTTTAAAAACATTCAAAAATATCTTGAATATTTTTAAAAATAATAAGTACAATAAAAAAAAATTTTATTTTTAAGTAAAATAAAATAAAATTCTAAAAAATAAATAATTAATTTTTTTTGTTTTTTTTAAATATTTTAGGCCGCCATTTGTCAGTGGTCGCTTTTAACTGTCTACTTTAATTTTTTTTTTAATACCTAATTCGCTAATTATATTTTTAAATGTGCTTATTTTAAAAATTTTGCCTTAATTTAATTGAATAATTAACTTAATTTAAACTTGATTAATAATTAATTGAGTTTGATATGATTAACTTAATCAAATAGTTTACTTAATTAAAATTTAATTAATAATTATGTAAGTTTAATATAATTTTGTTGTTGCTTTTTCTTTTAATAAGTGTTGGATTTATTATGATTTATTAAAACTTCTCTCCATTTTATTTAATAAAATTAACTTAAGTTAATTTAAATTTGGATTTAATGATTTATATTTTAATAAAGGTTAAGAATTTTAGTTATCATTTTTTTTATTTAAGTGCTTCTATGTTAAAGGAGATTTTTTAAAAATTAATTAATGTCATTGTTGTAAATTTTGTGATTTTAAGATTAATTATTTTATTAACTTATCTTGGGATGATTAAAAATTAACAACTCTTAATCCAAAAGCTCAAATCCCCTAAAAATTTTATGGGAAGAGAGAATTAATGTGATGAACTTATCATAAAAAATTAAAATTTATTAAGTATGTATTTTAAAAATAATTAAAGAATTTTAAATTTTAATAAAGTTAAACGACTCCTAAAATTTACACTAAATTTTAGAGATTTTAATTTTATTGGATTATTCTCTGGATACTGAATCCAGAAAGGGGTAATTCATATGATCGAGTACTTAATTTTCTATGAATTGTTAAAATTGTCTTAATTAAATCAATTAATTAGATTATAATCTTTTATTAAACCCTAAATTGAATAATTTTATGATTTAATCAAATTCGGAGAGTATAATTAATTTTTCTAATGTCTCTGATGTTAATGAAAATGTTATGAATAATTTTGATGTATTATTACAATTTTAATAATTTTATATTATTTATTTATCTAAATTACCCTAATATATTTTTAAAATCATAACATTAAATCTAAAGCCCTCATTTACTTAAATATTTCCTGCCAAGTAGAACTTAGCATTAGGTTCACACCATAAAATTTTTAATTCCATTGGATTTATATTTCAAAAGTATTTAAAAATTATTATTTTTTTAAAAACTCAAATTAATATCAAGATGCTTGATAAATTTAAGAGATTTTTATACCATTAGATTTCTCTCTAAAATATGAATCAAGAAAAGGGTTATTTATATTTTTTTTAGCTTAATAATTGATTTTATATAAAATTTTGAAGCTTAGTTTAATTAGGTTAATTAATTAAAGTTTAATTTGATCTTAGGCTAATAATTTTGAGATTTTGAGTGATCTAGAGAGCTTAAATGATTTTGCTAAGTTCCTTGTTGATTATTTTAAAGTGTATTAAACCCTAAATTAGATGAATTTTTAAATTTATATAAATTTTAATTAATTATTTGATCAAATTCCTTGAAAATACTTCAAAATTCATAACTTCCAATCCAATACTCCAATTGGCCCTAAATTTTTAAGAAAAAGTAGGCATTCACATCAAGTTTAATCTCTGAGGATTTCAGTTTGAGAATCTAAAGATAATCCTAAGAATTATTCCAATATTTTTCACAAAATTCTAACACTGGGGGCAAAAAGCTTGAGCGAGTCGTAGCAATAGCAATTACAATAACAATAATCATAACAATAATCATAATAATAAATTTTTTTTAAATCGTGGTGAGCGTCGAACAAAAAAAAGATTATTCATGTTACTAGTTTATAAATCGAAATTTAAAATATTTGTTGTATTATTCATTCAGTTAACGAATAAGTGACGACATTAATAACAATGAACTTTTTTTGACATTAAGAGGTATGAAAAATGTGCAAAATAAGAGAGGATGTTTTTGTGCTTTTTTTTCCTCTCCTCTTATAGTTGGTTGAAAATCATCATTAATGGTGATAAAGAAATGTGCAATTGGTTGAAATTAGCCTTGAAACTATTGTGAACATGTTCCTTTAAATTCCAATGTCAGGGATGAAGAGATAAGTGGAGCTAAAGTCCTCTTAGGTGGCTATGACAATTATTTTATCTTTTTTTCATTCATTTGTTCAAATCTTATGTGCTACCTCATCTTCCCCTATTCACATTACAATTTTACGAATTTTGGGAAACCTTTTAGGGTTTAGAGAAGGTTGGATTTAGGTTAGCTCGGATTTGTGTGCAACTTAATTTAATTTAATCTAAATAGGTCAATATTGAGTCAGTGACTCGATTGATTTGATTGGGTCGTAAGCACGAAAAGAGGACTGAATTCATTGGACGATTTCTGAAATGTTAGATGACTCTGATTGTAATTACCACACAGATAAAATTTTTTAATTAGCACAAAAACCAAATTTTGTATTAATTAGCATTAATATTTACATAAATCATAATTTTTAAAGTTAATAAATAATATTTTAATATAATTTAAAATATTATTTATTATACAAATAAAAATAAAAATACATAAAAATTAAATAATATACATATAATCTCTAAAAAGACACAAAACGTGATCCCTGCACAATTCAAATTAATAATAAGTCATTGTAATAAGAATATGCATTAACTGATTTAAATTAAACAAAATTAAATTGAATTAAATATATTTAATTGATTTAATTTAGTCAAATAATTCATATCCTTAATTTGGAAGTAAAGATTATTTAAATTTTCATTATTGGTTCAAATTTAAAAAAAAAAATCATTTCAATCAAAAATTAAAATGATAATTAAAAATTCTTTCTTGCAATTATTTTCATCTATTCTTAATATTACTTCAAATTTTAATTTCATAAGTAATTCATTAATCATATATTTATTAGGATAAAAATTTTAATTAAATCAAAATCAAACTAAATCATTTAATATTTAAATTTACTTTAAATCTATCTATAATTTAAATCAATTCAAATCAATTTAATTAATTTAATAAATCTAGCCCGAGCTGCGCATACAGGTATTTGAGTTCAAATTTTTTCATGAACTCAGTTCAAATTATATTATTGAGCCAATTAAAAAATAACTCATTTAATAAAATAAATAAACTTCAATCAAATCTTAATCGAGCTTATTTACAAACAACTTATTGAGAGTTGTCAAAATTAAAGATTATTAAGTTTAAAATATAAAAATTTAAAAAATAATATTCACAAATAAGGATTATCGAACAATAATTGAGTCATAATTGACTGCTTTAATAAGTTTGTTCACTTGATAATGTTAAAACATAAACAAACCTGAGCAACATTTATTCAAATTTGTTCATTTCATAATCGAGTATTTACAAAAGTGTTTAAGCTTGCTCGATTAGTTCATTAAATAATTAAGAATGAATTCTAATTGAGCTGAGCCATGAGTAGCTTGTCAAATGCTCGGTTCATTTGTAACCCTAACAAAAACTACAAAAATCTTTATACTAATTTTCCCCAAATCTTGAAAATAAAAAAGCAATAAAAATTAACAAAGAGGAACTAGAAAAAAAAAAGAGATAAATCATAGTATATTTAAATTAAATTGATTTCATAAATTAAATTAATGTGTTTAAAAAAATCCATCAATTGAATTTTAAATAAGATTACATTAAAATTTAGTCAATCTTGTTAATTAAATTTATGATTGTTTTAAAATATCATCAATTCATGAAACTTTAAATGAGAATATAATGGTATTAAAATTACTTAATTTTAAAGTTTATTAAATTATTTAATATTTTACTTATAAATCATGATTTTCTATTAAAATGATATCTTCAACACATCAAATTTCTTTAATTTCAATATTTTATTTTTGAAGATCTTCAATTTCAAACTTCTCAACTAGTCTATCACACAAGATATTTATTTTTGAACAATGATTTGCTATAAAGATGATATCATCAACACATAATTAGTATGGTTAATTTATCATCCTTATATTTGTAAAATAATATGTTTGAATCTTTCAAAGTCATATATAAAACTTTTTTATTTGCATATTTGACTTGCATTCTCGAAAGTCTTGACTCTCAGAGGTTGATCAATATAAACTTCTTCGTTATTATTCTTGACATCTAGTTGATCAAGATGCCAACTTTAAGTTTGATGTCACAAAGAGAAGAAGAGAAGAACCCTAGTTGTGTGTGTGTGTGTGTGTGTGTGTGTGTGTGTGTGTGTGTGTGTGTGGAGGAAATGATAATTTTCGAAGGTGATATCCATTGACAAAAATTTCTTTTTAAGAAATGTCTATTTTTAGTATATTATTTTCTTGTGAGAATCAAGGACAAAAGCTTTGATGAACAATGCCATTTTGATTTAATTAACTTTCAAGATCATGTCATTAGATTGATAGCATGGGTAAAAAATAAATTAGCAATGAACTATTTTAAAAAAAAAAAAAACACAAACAATCAAAGTATTATAGCTTAAAACACAATAAATAAAACATAATACCATATAAAGAAAATCTAAATATAACATTTGAATCATGAAAAGTTTAGAAATATGAAACTAATGCCTCCATCTATGACTTGTCGTGCAGATGATGCTCTATTATGACAGTATCATTATGCTCTTCAGCCTCACATGGTGTAGCTACTTGGGTAGTCTATGATAATAATCAGTGGCTTGTGTGGTAGTGATGGAGTTGTCGTCTAGTACTAACCTGCATAAAGCAAGATTGGTGACACTAATGTTGGTGTCACTCCAAAGGCTATTGTCGAGATAAAGTTTGAATCATAATAGTTAAATGGTATCCACTATGCGAAGAAAGGTGTACTGCTTGGCCTAAGTGTATCCTAAGATGACAATGATGATGGCTATATCACTAGGTCTAGATCTACATAAGTGAATCATTCTAGGTTCTCAATGCCTAAGAGAGAATGCCGATGTAGTAAAATCATATTGCCCATCATCAACTTTGTACCTTTCATCTATTATATATATGCTATGACGAACTCCACTACATAGCTCTTCCATTTCATTTTTTTTTTATAAGGAATTGAGCCTTGGGCAACTAACTCGTGCACATTCACTCGTCACCAGTGCTCTTGGAAATAACTCTGGGTATTCATTGTGCAGAATTATTAAAAAAAAAAAACCCTCAATCTTCAAAAAACTTCACTATGAGAAATAATGAATAAGAGATTATAGAGATTGGACACTTCTATTATTGGGTTAGAAAGTGTTTTGCTCTCAAAATAACTCGTGGGTGATTCTTGTGAAAACAAATTAGATTTTCAGAATCCCCAAAAAAAACTCCAGTAAACAAAAAAAGCTTGCAATTAAAATTCAGTACTCTATCAAAGCCAATTTGAGAAATCACAGTAGGAGAGAACTGAGAAGCAAACCAGTTTAATTCATCAGCCCAATGCAACTTCAGATGGAGACTGGTTATTATCCTCCAATTCTCTAAAGCGCTTTAACAAACTAGCTTTGCAACTACCAATTTCATCAAACTCGGAGGAATCTGGAGCAGAAGCAACAATAGCAGCAGCATTAGCTTGTTGCAATATCTCAGCAACTGCATCTGCAATTAGAAATTTAAGAATAAATGTGTTAAGTATTCATAATGGTAATTCAAAATCAAGTAGGAAGATTTACATACATACTACATAATTCTTGCGTATTTACATATATACTGTTTTTCCTATACATGAAAAAGGTGTATTTCACCTAGGGGTGAGAAATTAGCTCGAAGATCGTGACTCGCTCGAAAGTCGACTCGGTCAGGAATGCGATCGGCAAGCGAGCGATTTTCGAGCAGGTCAATTTTTTTGCCGACCGTCTTCCTTCAGCGCTCATGGCCGGATCAGCAACGGGCGGGCAGCGACGGTGAACCGCCGTCGATTAATTACGGCGATCTAAAAACTAAAATCCCTATTCTAATTTACGTCGACTCGACCCAGGACCTCTTCTCACTTCGCCGCCTTCTCGGTTCTCTTCTCCGGTTCTCCTCCGTTCTCTCAGTCGTGCCACTTCATTTGCGGCGTGCGCGTCGCGCTGCTTCGGATATCGTCGACCGTCGATCGATTAGTGTTTGGTTTGCCGATTTTCGATTGGTCGTCGTATCCTTGTGTGTGCTTGGTTTGCTTCCTTGCTCGAAATACTTTTCGATTTTCTTTCATTTCGATTACGTAAGTATTTCATGGAATCATTATGTTGGTTATTTCAATTGTTTCATTATTCCATTATTTGAGGTTCTATTGGATTTAGGGATGTTTAGCGTTTTGGTTCTTTAAGCATTCATGCCAATCATGCGTATCTATGTTTTTTTTGTTGGGGACTGGGGTACTTGATTTCTTGGGGTTTGTAACGATTTTATGTAAGCATCATAGCATGTTGCCCGGCCCTTGGGTTGTTTTGGTTCTGCCGTTACGCCCGTCACAGGTTTGTAAGCTTGTAACGATTGTTGCCTCACTGTTGGCTCGTAGGCATTGAATGTTGTGGTTCATGATTGCATCCTATTTCTTTCATTTCTAATTGTATTTGTTTCCTTCGTGGAGTGTGGGCCGCATCTTTGCCTCTGTTGAATGTCGTGCCTCTGTAAAGCTAGTAACTTGGCTAGTTGGCTTGATTCTTGTTGCCTCTACTATTGGAGGTTATTTGTTGTTATGAAGGTTGTTTACTTGTTTAGTCTTTGTCTTTGTTGCATCCATGGGACATGTTATGATGTTCACATGCCTTTCCGCTTTAGTGACTTGGTTGTTACGTTGATTGTTGCCTTGTTGGTAGCTTGTTGTCATGTTGATAGATCGATTTCTTGGTTGTAAATATATGGGATCTTTTATGTATAATCCAATCTTTAAGCGATTTCTTGATTGTTTTAAGTGATTCTATGCATTGCTTTTGTTTCATTTCTTATAGACACAATAAGTCCTCCTAAAAGTAAATCTATTAGTTTTTTAGTGGCAAACCATTGATGATAATGCAACAACTCAAAATGAGAGTGTGGGTGAAATAACTTCGAGCGTTAAGATCAAGGGTAAAAGACAACGATCTGAAGTTTGGCAACACTTGAAATTACGAGAAAAGGGAAAAATAGTGCAGTTTAAATGTAATTATTGTGTTAAATCGTATGTGAAACAAAAACATCTCGGTTAAGTAGACACTTCAAATCAAATCACTATAGCAAGTTGATAACAAGGGAAAGAAGCTATTTGATCCGGTAGAGGATTTAGAGGAAGCGGTTCAATATCTAGTTTATGTGTTTAGATGCACTATGATCATTCTAGAATAAAGAATATTGTGGCTAAGATGATTATTGTTCATGAATATCCATTTATGATAGTTGAACATCTATGGTTCAATATTACGATGAAATCGATGAATCCAAATTATCATAAAATTTCAAGATTTGGCATCAAAGAGGAGTGTATGAAAGTTTATGAAGGCGAAAAGATAAGTTGAAAAAAAGTTTGAAAGTTGTTGAGAGAGTTTAGATTCTTAGTATTTCTGAAATCAAACAAATTGGTTATATGTGTCTTGCATTACATTAGTTGATTGGAAATTACAATCTAGGATAATTAGTTTCATTGATTTGGATCCTCCCATGGTAGGTGTGATTTACGATTTCGAAAGTTTGTTGCAATTCTGGAACAAAGTTAGTCATAACTTTGGACAATGCATCATCTAATGATGTAGCAAATCAAAGCTTTATTCATTAGAAGATCGGTTTCTATTGATGGGTGATTTCTTCCATGATGTCGCTCATATTTTAAACTTAATGGTGCGGGATGGTGAAAGAAATCGGTTCAATAACGAAAGGGTAAGAGAATCTATTTTATTTATAAAAGATCTCCGAATTACATAAATTTGGAGAGATAGCGAGATTATCCACATCAAATGCACTTTGCATTGATGTGCCACTGAACTCCACATACAAGATGTTAGAGTCCTTTTATTATAAGAATGTGTTTCACGAATATGCTTTCGTGATCGAATTATATATGGTTGCCCAAGAAGATTGGGTTAATTTTGAGAAAGTAAGAGAGGCGCTTGATTTTTCAGCATTCAAATTTTTTCAAGTTCATCCTATCTGTGAATAGATTGCTTCCAATCTAGTTAATCAAGAATATTAGATCGAGAATGCTCATCTAGTATTTTTATTTCAAACATGGAGTAGCATGAAATTTAAATTTGATAAGTCTTGTGAGTGTTCATTGTTGTTATTTTCGATTGCTTGCATTTTAGATCCTAGAATGAAACTTTTTCTTTATCAATTACTACTACCCCAAATTTATGATGTTCATTGTGAATGAGAAGAAGAGCTGTAAAACAAAACTTTTGAGTTATACTCTTACTCTGTTGATATCTACTGGGCAAAAAACTACAAGCATCCCTCTCAATCTGAAAGAAACACATTTGAAGGTGGTAATGCTTCATGATGATTGGCGGGTTTGTATGACTTCATAGATTCTGGCCTCTTAGTAGCAAGTCGATCCGGAGATATATACCGATGAAGCGTATGAAATGCCATTCGAATTTGACATTTTGGAGTGGTGGAAAATGTCTGTATGAAATATAAAACTCTCTCAAAGATGGCCAAAGATATTTTACCATCCGGCTTACGAATCGACTTTTAGTCGGTGGTGGGTGTCTTAGCGATTATAAGTTCAATTTCAAGAACATTAGATGCTTTAGTGTGTCTTGGAAATTGGATTGCATATAAATCATCAAAAGATCCATTGGTAATATTATCTTACTTTTTTTTATTTTATACAATTCTCTCTAGTCTCTTATTCATATATGAGTTTCTTTTTTTTATCATTGCAATTTCAGTTCGATGCTCTTGTGGAAGAGAACTTGGTTATAAATGTACGCGAAAGCTTATCCACGATCGGATATATGAAAATCGGTGATATCATTTCGTTATGCTCTCTTTATTTTTGGAGACTTTTATACAACTATTTGATCATTTTTTGTGTGATTCGGTTTGTATATATTTTGGACTATTTTCTTTCAAGAATGTAGTATGTAACATCACATTATATTGTTTCTTTATACGTCTTTAATATTTTTCGATAGTGGCGGATGGCGATATGATGATGATAAAATTGAGCGAGATTGATTAATGGAGGCTTTCGTGATTAATTTTTATACTAATAGTGAAATGATTTGGTCGATGATCTAACTTTGAGGCCATTTCATGGTTTGGGGTGACATAATAGTATATTACTTGATAGTTGATATTGTATGTAAGTTTCACTAGATTTGAAATTTTTGCTTGACATTATAAACATATTGTTTAAATCTTACATTCTACTATATTTTATCTACGATCGTGCAATAATATAAAATTTTGGGTTGCAATTTTATTTTGACTTTACAAACCTATTTCTCATCTTAGTTCTCTTAATCTTACTATATTTTATGTCTAATGCATTCTACATTCTTACATGATTTGCATTCTACATTTTGCTTGTAGTTAGTCACCCAAAATAAAGAACTCAACTCGGTTTTTTGAGGCACAAGTCATAGAGGTTACCATTTATAAGATTTCTTGAGGAGAGACTATTGTAGCAAATGATTTAGCCAAGTTTCATTCAAGATTATGTTGAGCTTCCCATGCAGGTATACTATCTTGTGATCATATATTCATATCATCATATGTGGTTGTCTAATTGTCTTATTTTTGGTGGCCTTATAGTGATAGTCTTGGCTTGGAGATTTCTACATTCTTACATGGTTGTGTGTTGTCTTTGCATTTTCCCTTTTGTAGTGTATGTCTCGATCCTTTGATCCCAGCCTCTTTCACTCTTTGGGAATTTGGAGAGTTTTTGTTTGCCTCAGGCTCAACCTTGACAACCTTGTTCGTTGTTGGTTGTTCCTTTTGGGCCTTTGGTGCTGTTCTTACGTTGCTTATTCTGTTGGATTTATTGGCTATGTAAGTGTGTAACCTGTGTTGGATTTTTTGTCTGTGTTGGACCTGTTTTATTTTGGTGTTGGTTGATTGGTTCACTTGGTTGGCTATTTGAATTTGGATCACTTGGATGTAGGGTGTGTTGGGTGGGTAGTATTCTTGTGTAACTGTGTTGGGCTCTTAGCTTTGGCTTGATGGCTTCTTCATTTGCGACCAGCTCTCTACTCATCCGTTGGTATTCTTGTTGGGTGTTAGGCGGCGTAGGCTGTTGGCACAGGTGCGTTTTTTGTTATTTTTTTCTTTGCTACTTGCCTCTAACCTTGTTCTTGTGTGTTGGATTTATTGTTTGTGTTGGACTTGGACTGTTGGTTATTTTGTGTTGGTTGATTGGTTCACTTGGTTGGCTATTTTGGAATTAGGATCACTTGGAGTTGGATGGGTGGATGTGTAGCATGTGTTGGGTAGATTTGGGTGGTGTTATTGTTTAACCCGTATGCTTGTGTTGGGCGGTTAGGGCCCTTGGCGAATTTTGGGGTTCGATTGAACCGATGTGCTCTTTTGGGTGTTAGGTGGCATGTTTGTTGTGCAGGTGCTTTTTTGGTTATTTTGTTCTTTGTTGGGTGTTGGGTCGCTATTTTGTTGGCACAGTCGTTTTGTTATTTTGTTGCCTTGTTGCTTGTGGTGGTGGTGGAGCCGTGGAGGATATGAGATCTAGTGGGCTTATCATGAAGAATTTTGCTTTTAATTTTACGATGATGAGAAGAGAATATATTGTAATTTGGGTAAATTCATTTGTTTTGCTTCATTATTTGTGCTACCAAGCCTCTTGGATGGCAGCAACCTGGGCTTTATTCCTGACTCCATTATATTAATGCATGATATTTTTGATTTGTGAGGTTTTGTCACTTTTGCAAGGGATTTATTTTTCTATCTTTAAGGCTCAATGGATGGCTTTGGCAACCTAGAGGTTGGAACATTCAATTATTGAAGTAAAATATAAAATTACAAATTTTCGCTAATTGAATGCTTGAAGATGGATATTATTTTCTCTCGAGTCCACAAACAAATTTATATCGTTTGAAAGCAGATTTTTGGCTTAAAATGCAATATTATTTTGTCATTTGTCAATTGTCAATCCTTCTTTTGCTATGACACGAGGAATTCGATGAATGTCGTTACGTTTGGCGTAAGCGGATGGAGGCAAACTTAATTACATTGTAGTTATGTGAAACAACCGAGTTTTAATTTGTACAAAAGAGCAATCATGTATTCATGTAAATGCCTTTATGCTTGATTACACCCAGAATTATAGAATCAAGTTCAATGCCTGAGTAATTTTCTTTTGTTGTATGTTGTTATGTCTTAATAAATTATAAAATGGCTAAGTAATTTTCGTTTTGCGATACATTGTTTTGTGGTAATAAATTATAGAATCAAGTTTGATAACTCCATTGCATTTGTGAGCTCAATTGTTTATAGTTAATGCTTTTACAAAAGAATATAGTGAAGAATATAGTGAATGAAATGCTTAGTTGTTGATTTTATAATTAACTTGCTATTATTATTTGTGATTTGTCAAGAAAAGATTTGTAAAATTTAAAATTAACTTGCTATTAATAAGAAAAGTTTTATTTATTCTTTTGTTTGTTGGCTATTTTAATAATAATGTATATTGTCTGATTGGTGAAATTATCAAAGTAATTAAGTTTATTATTATATTGTTATTTTATTTTCTTTTAGCAAATTATTTGTTAAAATGTTAATGGTTTATAGAATAATATTTGTTTGTTCTTGTCTTCTTGATCAAACTAATTTGAATATAGGTGTATATCAATTTTTTTTCCTTTATAAATCTAAAAAGAATGAAAAAATGTAAGTCATCTTAAGTAAAAAAAATGGTGCTTTAAATGGATTTTATTTTGCCAAAGCAGTGCTCGTTTGTATTTCGGACTCGATTGGATTTCGAACGCGGCGGCGATCGATTCGGCGGCTCGAAATCACATTCAGCGGATCGAATCGAGCTCGATTGATCCGACTTCGGCTCGAACTTCGAATTTTTTAAAACGACTTCGAGCTCGAGGCAATTTCCAATTTTCGAGGCGATTTCGGCTATGGCTCTCGAAATCGACTCGAACACACCCTAATTTCACCTAAAAAAATTAATGATAGAGATATATATATATTAAAATTTAGGCTAGCTATGCAAATATATAACAATTGTGGTATGTATGTAAATACCCCAATTAAGTATTAGAAAAAGTAAGAGATAGCATGTTTTTTATTTCCAAATTTTAGCCAAGATAGAATTCACAGCTAATGAGTTTACTTTAAGATGAATATAATAGTTATTCTATATGTATTGTATTTATTTCAAAATAGATTCAATAATTTTGAAATCTATTCTGACAAAACATTTAATCAAGAGAAGCGCACCAGATTGTGAAAGAGTAAGAAGTGCTTTCAAAGCTTCTTTGCGTGTCTTGTCATCTATAGCACCTTCCAGCATTATCAGAAGATCTTGAGCTCCACCCATCTCTGCTACTTTCATCCTCCTTTCATCTACAAAATTTGACAAATCAGGACTCAAATTTTAAAGATTTGCAACCTACAAATTAAGCTTTGCAAATCACTGACCCTCCTGTGTATTGATGTTGTAATTTATAATTTGAATAAATGTTTTCAACTCTCATCTAGAAACCGAGCGAATCTTAAGATCATCTTATGTTACATTCTGATAAGATTCTGCTCATTATTTAGAAATGAGTAATATGGTTAGTTAAGGTAAGTGGATTTTATACAAATTTGACGTGATATGTTTTGCTTAAAACAGTGAAAACTGGTAAATGGAGGGAGAGACTAATCTTTCAACAGGCCACCATTTATCAATATAGAGGGTGTATTAATTTTAGTAACACGGAAATGAACCAGGATACAATATTTCCATTAACCCAAGATAAAATCCAAAATGGCATTAAGTGCACACCAAAAATATTTAGAGGGTTCAATGGCACGGTTCGATTGCTAATGTTAACTTGAACTCACCAAAATCAAAAAAATTCAACTCATTGTTTATGCAGGCATACTTGTCCAAATTCAAGCATACTCGCCAAAGCTCCAGAGTTATTCACCGATATTCCTTTAACCAAGCAGTGACATCATCCAATCTTAAGCTGGTGACCTCATTCCTTAAAGGATGACTCATGTATTTTATGGAAAGAGACCATTAAGCCTCGTTATGTATTTTTCTAATGGATGTAGCTTAATAAATAGCCTTTGCTGCAGCGCTCAAACTACAATCCAAACCTAGAAATACCGTGGAGAGAATCTAGTGACACAATATTTCTACACAAGCCATTTTCTAATGAAATCTTAGAGCTTTTTAGTCTAAATTTTCTTTTCCTCTTTCTTAAAATTTGTTTTCTCTTAGTTATAAGTTTTAGTAGAACTCTGATATTACCCACAAACATTTTAAATCCAACAATAAAATCCCATGATTTCCTTGGATGCATGTGAATGTGTTTGACATTTACTTGACTAAATGCTTCCAGGCCATTAGTTTTAACACAAAATTATAATTTGATGGATTCAAACACAAAAACTGGAAATTACCATTCATGACAAAACATTGAAAGGAAGCTCGTTTCCACAAAAGATGCCTGAGCAGACCAGCATTGAAATAAAAAAGTAGTTGATCCTTTAAATGTGTCATTAAATCCTATGATGAAATACAAGCACTAAGGACATCCAAAACAACTTACACCTTAAAATCCCATCAACAAGTGCAAAACAAACAAGGCCAGTGATGGAAAGGATTAAAGAATCTTGCAACAACAAGAAACATTTCAAGAACAAGCAGCAAGAAGCAGACCAACTTTACAGTAAAGCAATTTCCAAACCTTGAATAAATTTGAAATCATGGACCTATGCTTGCAAACAAGCCGAGCCGAGCTGAGCCGAGTATAGGCTTGTTCGAGTTCAAGCTCGTTTATCATTATTGAGCTCGAGCTCGGCTCAAGCTCGATTCGAGTTTTTAGGATGGTGTTCAACCTCAAGCTCGTTTAAAAAAATCTTGTTCGAGCTTGTTCAAGCTCGATTGAGATTATCGAGCACATTAACAAGCGCTCATTTAATGAAATAAGCGAGCTTTAATCGAAACTGTTAGCGGCGTGTTGAGAAATATAAATGATCTTGTTTATGAACAAGCTTTAATCTAGATCGAGCGTGTCGAGCTCCTTAACGAGCTTGTTCCCGAGCTTTAAATGATACTGTTCATGAACATAAATGAATTGAAGAACAAGTTGTTTAAGCTTGTTCATTTAGCAATCGAGCATTTACAAAAGTATTTAAGCTCATTCAATTAATTAAATGAATGAACATGAACGAGCTCCAATCGAGCCGAGTCACGAGTAGCTTGTTGGATACTCGGTTCATTTGCAGCCCTACATGGACCTGAATAAAATTTGAAAAGTAAACGCACCATACAACAGTAGAGAGATCAAGTGATGCAGATTCCCAATGACCTCTACCAACAGGACTTTCCTGCAGTCCGAATACTGTAGCTGAGTACTCATGGCTTGTGACTTGCGGCTTGTGGCTTGTGGTTTGTGGTTTGTGGATGTGCAATGTATTTGAAATCCGTCACCACTTCTAAGACTTGTGTTGTTATCTTCCTGTGTCTCAGTAACAACCCATGACTTGCAGTTTGAAAGAGATTTTAGTGATTCTTTTCTAAGAGAAATGGTCATCGACTTTGAATTTGTTATTGTAAATTAGTGGAGGCTTCTAATAGAGGCATATAAAAAAAGGCAATTCTACTTCATTAGTATTTGGACGAAACATACTTTTAGTTGGATGAAATTCCTCTAGCCTTCTAAAATTTTGAGGGAAGCTACCTCTTTGTACCGAGAAGAGGATTTGGTTATTCTATTGGTGATCTTTTTTATCATCACTGTTCTTATTTCTCTAATTACTATTAACAGGCTTGATTGTATGATTGAGTTTGGTCAAATCGAACAGAATCAATTTTTTTTCCAATTGAAGTGAGTTATTGATCATATTTGTGATTCTTTTATCCATCAACGTTAACTTTGAATGCTTATGGGTTTACACTGTCCTTGAACTTTGAGGAAACAACAGTACTTGGACTAACGAGAATCAGCATCCTTTGGCTAATTAATCTGCATAGTTCGTCATGTAAAAACTAATAAATTAATTAGCAAGGTAATGACCATCTAAGACTATTTTGTAGATACATTATTTGCGATCTTACCAATAATCCACAGTATGATTGAATATCCATACATGTGAAAGAGAATTCTAAGTATCAAGCTTCAGAAAGATCATTTCTCTATGTGCTTCGTGAGTTCATGGCATAGATGCTAAGTTAATGGCACTAAGAAGATGAGACAGTTGCATGAAAGACTAATACATGATTGTACAAGGTCAAGAAAATTTTATTTTCTGTTATCCAAAGGTATATTAATATAAGACAGCTCTATTTTTATATATGGAAATGTGGCAACAACATCGATGGGGAGTGCCTCAGATAGTCATTCCATCAATTATTAGGCATGAACTTGCCCAGACGCCAATTTCCTAGCTCGGCTATATGTAGGGTTCTTGCTTATGAGTTACAGGGATATTTTGTAAAGAGCCAAAACAGTATAAATTTAAATAAGAAATATTAATATTAAAATTATTATTTATAAACATTAGGGTTAATTTAAGGACTTAATCGAGTTATCACGATCGATTTATTTTAAAAATAGCTTAAACCCTCAAAATAATAAATTATTACTGTATTTATGTAAATAATACAGTTTTATAAGAAAATTATTTGCTCAAAAAATTTTATTAGAATGAACTAGTATAATAAATAAACAAAGCATAAATAAATCATAATGAAATAAAAAAATGAATGGTTGGGCCGGTTCAATTAAATCATCTCAAAGGAGTTTATTATACCCCTTTGAAAAGGCAAGAGAGTGAAATGTGGGTGCATGAAAAAGAGTGAGCAAGAGGGATAAAGAGATCAAAAGAAAACAACAATGAGAGAAAATAAGTGAGAGAAAGAGAGCAAGAAAGATGCGATTAAGTAAAGGGGGTGACTAGGCAGTCAAAGCTGCATGTGGAACTCATGGCCAAATACACTAAATGCTTGAGCTCACGTAAGTAGGGTCAAAAAAGCATTGACAAGCTCAAAACTAATTTTAAGTAGAAGAAAAAATCAATTAGGTTTTGCCAAATATTTTCCTTTCTTTCTCTTTCCTTCTAGGTCAAAGGCAAACCCTTAACCCTATCTTATATGTTTCACTTTCATTATGTGAAGACAACGATTTAAAAGAAATTGATTTAGAATTTCACGCAGAATTTTACACAATCTTAATCTAACAAGAAAGAAATCCCGTCTCCAAGCCCTTTATAACAAATCTCCAAGTTGGAAGCATATGGGCGGTAAAGGTTGCTAGCCTTTGAGAAGGGGTGTTTTTTTTCTTTCTAGATGTGAATCTAAGATCTAGGATATGTAAAATACTCAGGTGCATGCCATTTTCTTATGAGGGACTACTACCTCTTAGATTAGATGGACAGTCTTTTTATTTCTTACAAAGACTAACTGAGAAGGTTTGTCAGGTCTACTAGCAGAGCAAAAACACAAGCAAAGGAGAAAGCGCTAAACCTTTTGCCCATCTAAAAAGGTCTATGTCTACCCTACTTTGCAACCTCTTATTGCGTGGTCTTACGCTTGTAGATATTATTGGTCACATATCATCATCCATACGCTACTACTACTAGATCTCTTGATTGTTTAACGCTCATCTCTCCACATTATGCTTGCTTTCATTTCTCATTGCTTCGCACATGACTTCCCCTATGCTACACAAATTAAAAATGAAGTCCTAGCCTACAAGAAAAAAAATTATATTTGTCAGTTGACTCAAGCACTACTTTGTATGAATTAGCATTTTAGTAGAACGTGAGATTATTTCTTATTTTTTCACTAATAGATCATGTTTCTTTCTATGCCGCATTAGAATCTAAGAAAGAGGCCAGGCTTCGCTCCTTACTAACTAACCTTACTTAACCTACTAAAAGACATAATAGGTTAGCTTCATCCAATTATCCCATCAGAGTCATTCTTTCTAATATAGTCTCAAATTGCTTAAGAAAAAAAAGGTTAGCCTTCCTTTCATTGAAAATGGCTGCTAGACTCACTTACTTGGCTTTTAGCCCAATGTCGTCACCTCAGCCGATGTGTACTAGAATGAGTTCAACTAGCACCATTCTCCAGACCTCCTACCCTCTGAACTTCTTGGATTGAGCAGGTCCAGAGTGTTTCTTGCAAAATTAGTAACATGTGTCAAAACTTTTAGCCCTGTGTGAACCACATAAAAGATACGTTTCATTATGTTATGTTGGTTCTCTTGAACTTAGACCTTGAGAATATCCCCTAGTGGGCATCTGGGTCATCCTTCCCTTCATGATTGTAGTCTTATTAACAATATGATTTCCTTGCTCACTCATCACTCTATTAACATGAAAGACTATAATAAGAAAACTTATTTTAATATGTATATGTTCGCATAAAAATTAAGATTTAAATAAAAAAATTTTTACAATTTTAAATAAAATGAGGTAAGTGATTTGTTGTATTAATAACTCATTCAATTATTTTTACAAGTTACAACAAATAGATACTACTAAGACAATAGCATACATTGTTGTAGAGTCAATAGTGTGTAGATGATTTATATTTTAAAATCAATTTAAATTATAATTAAATAAAGAGAAGATAAACTTTAAAAAAATAATATTTCATTACACACACACATACATATATTAAGTCATGATATTATGTGATTTCCTTATATAAAGATAAATGAGATCAATCCATGCAAAGATGGTAGCTCTAAAGTAATGCCCAAGGTTTTAGTTAAAAACCCAAGAAGCTAAGTGTTGACCGCTTTTTTTAAGAAATGAGAAAAATGTAACAACAACAACAACAAGCCTTTATCCCACTAAGTGGGATCGGCAGAAAAATGTAAGCAAAATAAAATTATGATTCTCAGAAGTCTATTAGTAGACTTAGAGAGACTAATTTAAATTGACTAAATCAAAAGCTGATTTAAAAAAAAGGTATTAAATTAATAATGATCAATGGAAGTTTTATTACATTAAACTTATATAAAATAAGTTTAATTATAATTAAATGATATTAATTTTACTAAGGACTTTAAACAAATTGCTCAAATTAAAATTAAGTTTAGCTCAAAATCCTATTAAACCAAATTGAAATGAAATCTAATGAGCAAGTTAATCAATCTATAATAATTGGATCATCAATCATATAACTAAAAAAGCATTCAATCAACATTATCATTATATAATCAAAATAGAAATTAAATTAAATCTAAACATCAAGATAAATTTCATTAAAATTAAATCAAAATAATTAACTACTAGATAAATGACAAATATATCATTTTAATATTCATTAATCATAATTAAAATTATCACATTTACATATATAAAATTTATAAAGTTATTCTAAATTAATGTTAAAACATTAAAATTATACAAAATCAATAATAGCAATGAAACCCATAAATTTTAAAAAAAAAGGGTCAACTATATATATATATATATATATATATATATAATCAAGGCATGCAAGCTCTTATCCTCAACCACCTCGATCCTCATTAAAAAAAATAATAAATGCAAGCTTCATTTTTCTATTCATGTGAAGAAAAGTCTCATGCTTTTCCATTTTACAATTCACATGATAATCCAACCCTTAAAAAAAAATGATGCACGACTCATGTTATATCCCCCTTCTTGACAAATCCATTCTAATTTTCTTCCTTACGGGAGGGAGACTTCAGATTTTCTTCCTCTCATCTTCGAAAACGCCAACTGGCCTTCCTACCCAACCCCTCCATTTCAGTTATAAAAAAAAAGCTCGTCTCTCGACCCCAAGCTCTGACCTCTCCTCCATCCACCCGCCTTCTCACAGCCAGTGACCTTTTCAACCCCTCTCTCACGTCTCCGTCCAACCAGAAACTACCCAAGCCCTTATTTTATCCTTCACTCACAAACCCAAAAAAAGGAAGCCAGAACCGAACCTCTCGCCATGGCTGCTGCTAAAAAAATCGCACCAACCCATCTCATGCGAGCTCCCAATCTGATCAAGGCCAAGGCCAAGCCCACACCTAGCCGCTTAACACACCACAACCACAACCACCTACATACGACCCCGCAACCACATCTCTTCTTCTTAGCAGCAGCAGCCAGCTTCTTATTGGTGCACGTGCATCTCGTCACAAAATTCCCCACACCGTAAGGTTGCCTCCTTCACTCTAGCTTCCGTCATTAAACCTCATTGCAGCTCATTCTCCAAACTGCCACCTAGCTAACCTGATCAAGCCCACTTCTCCCTCCTTTCCTGACCTCTCTAATATTGAGTCGGATCTCGGCAACTTAAGGTGGAAAGGTGGTGTGTAAGGCGAACAACAGGGAGGAAAGAAGAGAAGTGCTAACTAAAGCATTCGTCGGTTTTACTGGATATTGACTTTGGTGAGGTATAATTCTAAAAGTGCTAACTAACGCATTAGATCAACCTAACAAAACTTTTTGGTGCATCGGTTCTACAAGATATTGGCTTTGGTGAGGTATAATTCTAAGACTTAGAAAAAGCCCTAGGGATCACTTGTTTTGTGAGATGAATGTGAGCGTCGTTAGGATCTAATCGATAGATTCCATGCACTTTACTTTTTTATCATTTTTAGGGGAATACATTGTCAATTTTATGCTTCATTCACTCGGATTAGGGAGGTTTTAGCATAGCAGCTAACTCTTTTGAATTGGTCTTTGAAAAAAATTGTTTCTGATTACCCAAAATACAACCAACCTTAAATACTAAAGTCTCAATTCCATTGGTCTTAAGAATTTTGAATTTTGAGTCAATTCCATTCAAAATTTTGAAATCATTGAAATAAATCATAATGTTATTCAACTCTATTTTAATTGAGAGTGTTCTTAAGAGTTCTCACTCTTAAAATGTAATTAATTATAAGAGTTTGCCGCTATAAGGACCTTGTACCCCCAAATCTAAATGAGATTTTAATCTAAACCAAAGAAATTTCTGGGAATGCAAACTAAGCAAACTTTGAAACTCTTTTTCTATTATTATATTCAAATACATAATAGAATATCATTTCTATCTTTCAAGATAGTATATCATTCTCTAGCCGCAATTAGAAGATAGTATATCATTCTCTAGCCACAATTAGATATAATAAAAAAATCTTCTTTTAGTCTTGAATCCATTATAAAATAGTATTTCTTTCTTTGGAGATAGTATATTATTCTAGATGTTGTATTCAATCACAAAAATGAAGTTAATTTTAAAAAATTTGATTCGATTATGAGAAAAAAATATCATAAATATAGATTTTATAATATATTTTAATTGTTGATCTACCAACTCCTTTCAAACCAATCCAATAAATGGACTTGAATGGTGATGCTAATTAACTACAATCACGTAGACCTTTAATCTCCTTATATACAGCTTCAATGTATAGTATCTTCATCTCAAATAATGTATTCAATTCTCAATAATGATAAGGAAATTGTGGAGACATAATTTGATGAATGATGTGTCTTTTGATCGACCAACTTGTTAGGTTAGGCAAAATTTTCTCTAAAAGAGTCAAGTCAGCACCAAGGTAAGTTGGTGTTAGGTTAGTACTTAGGTTAGTCATTAGATCACTATTTTTGGACAAGTGTTGAACTTTTATATGTGTGGTGATTTTTGGGGTTAGCAAGTGATTACTAAAATGATTACATGTGTTAATGGTAAGCAATGAAGCTATGTCAAACTCTAAGTGCAAAGAGGGCTAGGTGAAACCATACCATGGACTCAAAAGGTTATGAGCCATAATGTGTTAAGAATCACAACTGACAGACTTGGAAACAATGTATAAAAAGGCAATAGCATATGGTTGAGTTGATTATTTAACTTAATGCAATATATTGAAACCTTTAAACTATCTAAGGTGTGCAATCATAATCAAGTAGACAGAGACATGTAAAAAAGAATATGCTAATTGCTGCAAAGCACTATGGAACCGTTGACAGGAAAACTGTAACAAAATATCTAATAAAGGCCTAGGCCATAAGGAGAATAAAAAAATTACCATCAATAGCAAAACGACGCAGCCTTGATGCCCCCATTCTCTTAAATAGCGGATCCTTAACATGCAACAGAGAAATTGATTGTTGCAGCAGATTATCACCTGAGTACTTCTAGAGGGGTTAGATAGTGGACATAACATTGGGAAAACAAAAGTTTTCAAAAACTCAAGACAATCAATAGATTCATCACAATGGAATAAAATTCATGGATTCAATATGTTTATACCCATATAAGGAAAGAACTGGGAAGCAACCCCAAGTGCAGTGACTATGAAAATAGCTTTTAACAGCCATCCTGCTTTCCTTTCCACTTCTTCTTCAAGAGCACTATCATCTGTGTAGCACAATCCAAGTAAACCTTTTAAACATCTTTACTGCATTTGAAAATTGCAACAGATTAAACTTGAAGAATTAATAAATAGAATCAGACCACAAGGTATTTATTTTATATGCATTTCATTTATAATATCCAACATATCACATTACATATACTCTTACTTTGTATGTTTCCCTTCAGCTTCCATTGAAGAAAAAAAAGTAAAATTACTCTGACCTAATACCACATAACTGGTAGACATCAATCTGAATTCATATAACTTCACACAAACATATCATCAATCATGTGCTAATTGTGCCAAATAATTAATAGAAACCTAGGATTTGCTAGCAGCACAAATCGTTACTGGTTATGGCATGATGGATCTCAACTTTTGTACCACCATGCCTTAGGCAAATTGAAAGTGATTATTTGTCAGATGAAACTATTGAAAACTGTTCATGCAGTTCCTTTGTTAAATTATGTTAGTGAAAAATATGAGATTGTTGAAAAAAGTGCATTTCCAACCAACTACAAGCTTCTAGGATGAAGACTCTGACAAAAAAGCTTGGCTCATACGAGAGAGAGGCAATGTGAAAGACCGGGCTCAACGTAGTATGCCTAGAACTGAATCTCAAACCAAAGTGAAAAAACCTCATAAAAGATTAATGGCCTTTACTTAATAAAACAAAACGTCTTCTTCAGATAAACTAGATTCCAACTTATCTGGTCCCCATTTTCACTGCCCTGCACCAATTTCACTTAAGAAATAAAAGGTTTTTGCGAGACGTTGTGAGCAATCCACAGTTGCAATGAAAATAAATACGTCTTTCGCAGGGAGAATGTTAATGGAAGTCTTGTTAAATAAAGGAACAAATTAGAAATTTCAACAGCTTCATTGCCAACAATTTCTTAGAAGTAACAAGGATGGATCTTCCTAACAAATCAGAAAATATATTGGCATTAGTAAACAGACAGAAGATCAGAGACAACCAATTACCTCGCTCATTGATTGTAGAGTATCGGCGCAAACAGAGAACTGCATTATCTATGTTTCTACCAGATACCTACAACCAACAACACCATTATGAGAAGGCCGGGGGATCTAGGGATTATGGAAAGGGAGAAATGAAGCATATACCAAATTCCGGAAGAAGGGAGCATACGAGGAGTTCTTGGGCGTCGAGCGGGAGTACGGAGCGAATGGGAGGAACGATTCAAAATCCCGCCGTCCTAAGGTCTCCGCTGCCGCCGGCAGCGCAGGCAGAGGACACAAGTGTGCCGAATTGCTAGCTTTAGCAATAAGATGACCGCTCCTGCCCAAGAGGAGGCCGTCAGGTGTCTCCGGCGATCTCCAGATATTTCTCCGCCATGGAGGAGCGAACCTTCTCAGTGCTGAAAGCCTACGCATCCGTTCAAGAAATATTTTGTTGAATGCAACTTTTGGCTCCCCAAGGACTGAGCTAAGGGGATTTATAAACATATTTTAGTGAATTTTTGAGATTTTTGATGATGGAATCAATTTAATTCAAATAAGATTTAATGAATTTAATATATCTGAATTTAAAAATTCTAAGCTGCTAAATTTTGAAAAAAAAAATTATTTAATAATTTAATCATGCTAAACTTTGTGAAGATATTTGAGGAGTTATTTGAAGATTTAAAATATTTAAGATTTTAAACAATTAAAAAAAAAATTAAAAGGAATTCATACTATCTATCTTTTTAAATTATAGATAATCAAAATTTAGTTTATTATAATATAATAAACTAAATTTTAATAATAATGATTGATGACAAAATTAATATAAATAAGATTTAATTGAAGAATGATTTAATAAATATTATAAATGCAAATTAAATAAATCCTAAGATAGTTAAATCCTGAAAACTATTTGAGATGATAAATATTAAGTTCAATTAAATTCTTATGAACTATTTGGCCATTTATTTCAAGATTTAGGTCTATTAGCTCAAATAAAATTTTAATAATAATTATTGATTATAAAATTAATATAGATATTATTTTAATTATTTATTATCCTAATTATTAAAATATAATAATCCAATTAATTATTAATTAATAATATGTTAAATTGTTTACTTGCAATATTTTAATGTAATCAAATTTAATTTCAAATACTTTAATTAAAGATTTAATAAAATTACTAATTAATAATTAAAATTTTTAAATTAATAGTAATTTTAGATTTTTTTATGAATAATTAAATTAAATTAATATTAAAAATATTAGTAATTTCAAAATAAAAAAAATCTCACCTTTCTATCACAAATTCCTAAAACCAACAATAACTTAAAAGCAAATAAAGTTGCAACAAAGAGGGTAGAACTAACCTCTTTTCTCAATAGGGATAAATTTGAATATTAAGATAAAAATGAAGGGCAAAAATAATTTTTATAGAGAATAAATAATTAATTTGATCACTTATATAAAAATAAATTATAAAATTCAAATGACCCCTACCAACAAGAATTCATTGGGATGGAATTGTTGAGACCAACCATGTGTCAAAAAAGGAGTTTGTAAGGCATACAAATTCAAGTTAAATACTCCCACTTTTAGGATTTTAGATAAAATAGTTGAGAAATAAAATTTAAGTTTATATAAATTTTAAAATTACATAAGAAGAATTACATAATTATATATATATATATGAGACATTTATATACATATCACACAATTTTTATATGTTTATATATCTAACACTCAAACTTTAATTTTTATATATATAATACCTCAATCTTCAATATCATATTAAAAATATCATCACCACTCACTTTTTAATAGCGTGCATCTTTTTAATCATAATAAAATATTAGATAAGTAAATATCTAACTTTAAGTGTTAGATATATAAAACCATCATAATTGTGTAGTATGTATGTAAATCTTTCTACCATCATTACTCATTTTTTAATAGTATAATTCATCTTTTTAATCATAATAAAGTGTTAGATAAGTAAATATCTAATTTTAAGTGTTAGATATATAAAACCATCAAAATTGTGTGATATGTATGTAAATCTTTTTATCATTATCAATCACTTTTTAATAGTGTAATGCAACTTTTTAATCATAATAAAATATTAGATTAATAAATATCTAATTTTAAGTGTTAGATATATAAATACATAAGAATTGTGTGATATGTATATAAATCTTCTTATATATATATATATATATATATGAGAGCTCCATATAACTAGATATATAATATAAAAAGACTTGAAGAAGTTTTCTTGAAGAGAACACTTGGCAATAGTACACTTGCTAACAAGCTGCTTCGTACTCTTCAATATGATGGTAACCACTTTCAGTTAGCCACGCGATCCGCAGACACAAAACTATACATAACCATATCCCTAATCTCCCCCTTAAACACCAGATACCTCCTCAGCACCGCCTCCCTCACAAACCCAGCCTTCTCCAGCACCCGCTGCGATGCTGGATTCTCCGCATCCGCCATCGCCTCAACCCTCTCCAAATCCGCCCATTCCTCGAACGCCGCCGCCGTCGCCATCCTCACTGCCTCCGTCGCGATCCCTCGGCCCCAAAACTCGACGGCCATGCGGTACCCAAACGACACAATCCGCGTTCCTCCTTGCCCGGAGCCCTCCGGGCGGAGCGCGACGGAGCCGACGGGGCGGTCGCCGGGTAAGCAGATGGCCCGGTACCAGGGATGGGGAAGGACGTGAGCGTGGAGGAAGCGGACGGCGTCATCGCGACAGGAGAAGGGTCCGCGGCGGAGGAAGCGATTGATTCGATCGTCAGCGGCTAGCGAGATTAGAGCGTCGATGTCGGATTCGGAGGGACTGAATGGCCGGAGAGTAATCTGTGAGGGAGGCGCCCCCGTTAGGTTTTGCTCGGCGCTAGGGTTTTTCAGCTGTTCGGCTTCCATTTGAGTTTCAAGTGTTGGGATGGAAGCGCGGCCGGTCGAGTGGGGAGGGAGTTAGGCGGATTTTAAAAGGTTACAAGCTGCCTATATAATTTAAAATCGGGATATTTACAGCATATAATTTATATATATATATATATATATAAAGGATTTAAATATAAATATTTACGTAATATATAAATTTTTATTATTATAACAAAAATAGAACTTTTCTTAATTTTTCAAAATAAAATTTAACTTTTGAAACATAAAAAATATGTTGTCTGTAAATATTAAATTTTAAACATTAAATATGTAAATATATAAGAATTATGTGTTATATATATATATATGTAATTTTTTCTTTAAAATTTATTATAAAATGCATAAATTTTTAATTCTTAATCATTCAATGTCATCTAAATTAAGTTATTTAGATCTTATTAACATGTTAAATCAAATTTAAGCAAGTCAACTAATAATTAAATTAACTCGCCACAAATTAAAATAGTCAATATATGAGATAATCAACTAATACACTCACTAATTAAAGTCATTTATACTACACATATGTTTAATACTTAACTAATATATTCATCATTTAATGAAAGCCAAACTTATATTTGGCACTGAAATTGTTTGAACTCACTATATCAACTCGCTATTGAAGTTGCTCAATAATCCAAAGTTTTATTCGGACTCAAAGTGAAGTCACTAAAGACTTCATCAAAGAAGCATTAACTTCCCGAGTCAGCTCACTGTATCATAACTGATTAGGGTTAGGTATGTCTTTATTGTAAACTCCCATTGAAACTTCGATTTTGAAGATGAATCGACCATCTAATGGGGTACTAACTAAAGCTAAATCCTCTTCTTATTATAGAAGATGGTTTCCCATTATATGGATCACTAACCAAACTTGACTCTTTGAGGAGCATCCCAATAATGACCTAAAAGCTATAGCAATAAATCTAACATTGGCTTCCTAAGTGAGCTCATAGACTAATAGATTGATACATTTTACTTTTTTTATGAAAGTTGAATGAAAGATAATAGAATCAAAGTAATGACAAGTTGGACTAAATATATTGTTCTTATTACACACCTATAACAACTATTTGTGGATTCTAAAGCTCAAGTTAGGATGAGAAACTAAGAGTAATCCTTAGTAAAAGTTGATCACTTACATTTAACTAGCAAAGAAGATATTTTGATATCTTAAGGGTGCATTGCCTCAATGATTGATTATCATTCTCACAAGGGTGAAAGTAAGAAATCATATTTTTATTAGTAAACTTACATTTCAATATAGAATTTTATGTTTCTTCTACATCTAATAAAACTACAATCTAACTTACATCATATTTAGGAAATTTCTCACTTAATCTCAAATGATTTGATATTCTTTTTTTTTTTTTTTGCATCAAAATTTATTTTATATTGAGAAAATTTTATAATGCATATCAATTATTTTGATTGACATTGGAGCTTGTTGATTTGTTGTATTTAGGGTTTAAAATATTCTAAATAAATGATTTTAATAATTTATTATTTGATTTGATGAGAAAAATGTAGAATATTTTGAAAATATTGAGACTTGTCTATTAATTCATTTTTAGAGAATCCTAAAGTAAGTCGATTTGATCGATTTTTAAATACATTATCACAAGTTGACACAAGCAAGTGTTGATGTCATTGTCATCTTTTTGATTGGTATTTATTGTAGTGTAAACGAACCGAAGCGTTAAAAGCTAGCTCGGCTCGATAAGAGATCGTTCATGATCGTTTGATTAATCAAACAAGCTTGAATACTTTTGTGAATACTCGATTAGTAAATGAACAGCTCGACAACTCATAGCTTCGATTTGATTATGATCGTAAACAATATTATTTAATGTTCATAAACAAGCTCGTTAAGAAGCTCGATAAGGCTCGATTATGATCGTGAACAATATATCGTTTAATGTTCACGAACATACTCGCGAACAATCTCGTTTAATGTTCATGAACATACTCACGAACAAGCTCGTTCAAACTTGTTTAGGAAAAATATTTAACATTTATAAAAAAATGTAAACATTAATTAAATAAAATATATGTATATTTATATGAATTTAATTTTAATATTATATAATAAAAGTTTAACTTTAAAAAGAATAAAATTTCTTAATTTTAATTTTAATATTACATAATATATATTAATCAACATTTTAGATTCACCTAATCGGTCGGTCAGTTCTCTGGACCCGTTCGACCTTCGGGCGGTTCGGCTTATTGCTCAATCACGTTTAATGATGGGCCCGATCCCGATATGATAACCTAGCGAGTAGCGGCTTAGGCTCTTATTGTTATCCCTAATTCCCCCTTACGATGCCTCATTTCTCTTCCTTTCGGTTCTTCCCGACTCATAAAGGCGCAAAACCAGAAATAGGCAGAAGAGAAAGATTTTGGATTCTTGATAGAGTTTGTGTATATATATTTTGTGGCCAAGGTAAGTGATTTATTATTTTGGTTTAGGTTTATGTGAGTTCGAATGAGAGAATCATGTTCGTGTCATTTAGTGTTGAACTCTAAGTAAGAGAGGAAAATCTTTGTGAGAAGTTTGATTGGTTTATTTCCATTATGTCATTGTTTACGGTTATCGGTTTATGCCTAAATAATTTCGATTGTTTTGACAAATCGTGAGGCTTCGGAGGAATTTTGTTAATGTTAAGTTTATGTTTGACAGTTTGAGATTTTGGGTTATGCCCTCTTTCAATTTTTCTTTTGTTGTTCGGCAATCGTTGGCTGTTTTATGTTCTGTTGTAACCTGTTGGTGGTTATTTGGTTATTTTGAGATGGTTGTTTTATGAATTCTAATCACATGGGTAATCTTGAGCTTCTTTTTTATGCATATTTTGACCTTTCCCTCTTTCAATTTTCTTCGTTATTCAAAGTCGTTGGTTGCTTTATGTTCTGATGTAACCTGTTGGTGGTTATTTGGTTATTTGGCTGAGATGGTTGTTGATATGACCAATTCTAATCACATGGGTAATACTGAGCTTCTTTTGTTATATTGTTGCATATTTCCGGCCTTTCCCTCTTTCAATTTGTCTTACGGTTGGTACTTTAGGTTATCTTTGTTGGTGATTATTTGGTTAGTGGTGTTTTTTGGCTCTTACTTGGTTATGGTCAGCCTTAGTGGGGTTGTGGTGCTTTTTTAGGTTGGTAGACTCAAAATTTTGTGAATAGTGAATGGACTTAAAATTTTTTTAATATTTGGTTGGATTGATCTTTGAGATGGTTGTTGCTTTGACCAATTCTAATCAATTTTATGGTTATTACCTTGTGATATTGATTCCAATCTTTTATTTGTGTTGGCTTGGTTTTCACTTGGTGGTTGTTGTTTACCTTATTATTCTAGTTCTTTGGTGGATAAGTTTGGTTTTTGACTCATCCTATTTGTAGGTATTGCCTTTCTATGGTGGTCTTAAATCTCTGTTGATGCTTTGTTGGTTTTTTACTTTTCTTGGCTATTACTTGGGAATTCCTTTGTTGGGTATGAGTTCTATTCACTATTTTGTTAATTTTACTTGGTTGGAAGACTTTTAGTTGTCCTTAGAATCTTGCTTGGTTGAGTTTTTCCTTGTTGCTCTTTTCTTGCTTATTACAATATCTTTGGAGCCTTATGTGATTCTTTGTTGATCCTTTTGGATTAGACTTTTTTTGGATTAGTTGTTGGTGGCTACCTTTCCTTTTGTGTGGAATCTGAATGGACTCAAAATTTATTATATAGGTTGGTAGCCCTTTTTTGTAATTGTAACCCTTTTTAAAATCCCAATTGAGGTATCATTTTGAGATAAAGCTATGAAATTAATTTTTTTTTACTATTATGTCATTTTTTTAAATGCTCATCTTTGTTTACTTTTATATTGAAGGTATGTCTTAGTCAATCAAAGGAAGATGCAGTCTTATAGGATCTTGTTAGTCTATCTGTGCCTATGAGAGAGTTTAGTGTAGGGTCCTCATCGAGAGTAGTAGAGATGCTATGAGAAACATAATTACCATTGATGATGATAGAAAAGTCCTTTTGCTAAAAAAGTAAGAAGAAAAATATCATCGGTATGGAATGATTTTACTTTGATCAAACTCAATGATAGTGCGAGAGGTGGTGTAATCATTGTAAGCATAAGCTTACAAAGAGCAAAGGTGGTGCTACTACACAATACAAGCGACATTTGCTTCATTGTGGTAGGAGGATGGTGCGGCCTGAAGGGCAACTTAATCTTTCAATTCAACCACCTATGATTACAGGTATCATTGACTATGTGAGCGCTTGTAGTGTTGCTAATTGAAGATATGATCATGCTAGGATAAGGGAATTAATTTCTCATATGATAATGGTACATGAGTTGCCATTTAAATTTGTAGAATATGAGATGTTCAACATTGTCATGAAAATGCTAGTCCACATTATGAAAGGATTTCCGAATGTAGTGAGAAATGATTGTGTAGCAAATTATGAAATTGGAAAAAAAAGATTGAAACACTTATTAGATAGCGTCAATAGAGTTAGTGTCTGGCGATCTATGAAAATGGTCAAGATATACATTATATGGTCTTGACATGTCATTTTGTAGATCTTGATTGGAATCTGCAAAAAGAGTGCTTAATTTTGTTGATGTGCCTCATAGAAGCGACATACATGACATATTGTATAAGTGCTTAAAGGATTGGGGCATTGAAAATAAAGTTGCAACAATAGCGATAGATATCTGACATACTGATTCGGACATTTAATATGTTGAAAGCTAGTCTAGAGTTCCTGAAACTTCCTCTTGGTGGAAGAATTTTTCATGTGCATTGTATTTGTGCACATATCTTGAATTTGTTAGTTCAAGATGGGATTTACGAAATTAAAAGTACAATTGATTTGGTTAGAGATGGTGTCAAATATGTGATACTTGCGACATCGATTAGTGATGTTGTGAGATAGATTGCATTTACTAAAAAGAAATTGATTTTAGATTGTCACTAGATGGAATGCTACTTATGCAATGTTATCTTACACTAGAGTTCAAGGAGGTTTTCCCAAGGTTTCAAGATAGAGATCATGTTACACTTTATGTCAGTCAAGAAGATTGGGCAAAATTAGAGGATGTTTGTTCTTTTCTTGAGCTTTTTAGTCAAACCCGCAGAATTGATATCGGGTTTACTTCTAAACTTTGCATATTTTCTAATTATTGCAACTCATTTGCTTTATAGTCACTTAAATTAATTTAATTTTTTAATTATCATAGGTTCGAATATCCCTCTAACTTATTTTTTGAATTGTGGGGATCAAAGAGATGTTGGATGACAATTCTCTTAGTGGGAACCCACATGTTAAGGAAATGGCAATCCGAATTGACAAATATTGGGGAAGTTGCAATCTTTTAATTTGTAGGTCTTTGTTTTAGACATAAAATAAGAAGATAAATTTTGCATTCAACTCTATGTACTTTGAAGAAATTGCACAGATGCACATTGGTGAGGCACGTCAAAATTTATATGAACTTTATAATGAGTATGTTGAGGATTATAGAGCTAATCAATGGATTTTACAGAAGGTGAATCAAGTTGTGTTTAGGGAAGTGCTTGTAATTTTAAAGGGAGGCAGTATATGGAAAGAGGAAGTATGAGACTTACATGAGCATTACAATAATCAAGCAGTTAAATCGAGCTTGATGTTTATTTGGATGATGGGGTTGTCATTGAGTGAGAACTCAAATAACTTTGATTGCTTAGGTTGGTGGAAGGCAAGCAGTGTTAAATACCATTATTTTATCAAGGATGGCCTCGATATACTTTATTCCAATAACATCGTTGCCTCGAATCAACTTTTAGTGCGGTAGAGTCATTGATCAATATCGTGCTTCTTTAGGTACGAAAACAGTTCAATATTTATTATGTGGGAGTGACTGATATTATAGTTTCTACGAAATTAAAAGAAAGACAAAGGTTAGTGGCTAAATTTAATTTACTATGCATTACAAATTTAGCTATTTTGACATTAATATCTATGTAAATTATGTTGTACATGGCAAAGAGGAGTTGAAAGAAGTTCTTTTACCTTGAGATGTTATGGAGTCAATATTTGGAACTTTGAAACTCTACCGAATTTGAACTAATTTGATATTATTATTATTTTTCTCTTGAACTCTTTATGAAGTCCGAATGTCATAAGATTAGTACTTATTTTTTCATATCAAAGATGGTTACTAAGCATTTAGCATAAGTTTTCGACCTTCGTGCTTCGGTTTATGCACATTAATTTTTATAAATTTTGTTATTCATGAATGCTAGATGCTTATTTATGCACGTTTACATTATTCTTTTATGCTTGAAATAGTATTAGTCCAAGATTGACAATGAAAGCAATGATGATTCTGATTCTATTTGGGAGTGATTGTTGTAATGAATGATATTATAGTAGTAGTTGCCCTTCTCTTTAAGTATTTTTAGTCATTATGTTGATGTCTATTAAAATATATTTGTGAATCGTGATGGTACTTACTATAGAATTTGGATCTTCAATATAATGTTTGTTGCCTTTCTTCTAGTTGATGGTAGTATTATGTGAAGCTTAATTTGTAATAGCCCTTCTCTAAGTATTCGGTAGCCATGAGGTCTATGAAAATGCATTTGTGATGGTAATTTCTATAGGATTTGGATCTTCAATGTAATGTTTGTTGCCCTTTCTTTTAGAGTTGATGGTAGCTACTAGCTACTATGTGATACATAATTTTTTATCCGAGCTGAATATTGGTTGATCACTTGATTGTACCGCCATAATTATGATTGGTATTTTCTATTTTTGCTAACCGGTGCATTGAAGCTTGAACTTTGCTGATTGCCATAATTCTATTTTTTTTCAGGTTCGACCGGAGAATTGAACTTTGCAACTGGTTAAATTTTCTGTTTTTTCATGGTTCAGATCTGGAGAATTGAACTTTGCAACTGGGTAAATTTTCTTTTTCACGTCAGACTGGAGAATTGAACTTTGCAACCGGTTAAATTTTCTCGTATTAATGCGATTTTAATACTCTTTATTGACATCTTTGAGTTGGAGAGCGATGATTGAAGTGTATTCTTCATTGAACTTATTTGAGTTCGAGCTCTAAAATGGGAAACAAAAAAAGGTGGTAATCGCTTGTTATAACTCACAAGCGATAATGCTTGATTTCCTATATAATTCCATAATTGTGTGTGTAATTCTAGGAACCGAAGGATGAAACTTACAAAGAACCCAAACCACAGCTCAGAGAGTTGGGATATGTCTACCTCCATTAAGCTGGTTGGCCTTGCCGCCTTGCTGCAGTTTATCTCCTTCATTTTCTTTTGCTATTAGACTGTTAATTAATATAATTTTATTTTATTGTACTTAATTTTAGTGTATTATCTATTTTCTTCTGCTGTTGGACTTTGTATTCTTTTTCTTAAATGCAAAAAAAAATTCTTCTTACCTAAATAAAATAAAACTATAGTCATGATTCAACAAAATTTTGGGTTGTCCCCTTTAATTCTTTAAAATATTATAATTATTTTACAAATTTATATTTTATTTATTCATGATTGTTAAATGCTTGTTTATGCACATTTATTAGTTCATTTAGGCTCGTTTATTTAGTGTTTGTTAAGGCTGTTTATTTAGTGCTTGTTTAGGCTCGCTTTTTCGCTCATTACTCGTAAGGCTCGTTAAAGCTGTTTGTTTTTAGGCTCTTTACTTGCTGCTTATTAAGGCTCATTAAGGCTCGTTCAAGTTAAGGCTTGTTTAGGCTGCTTACTTCGCTTATTAAGGCTCGTTAATCAAGTGCTAAGGCTTTTGGCTCGCTTTACTGCTCATTAAGGCGTTAAAGCTGTTTTAGGCTTGTTTAATTATTGCTCGATAAGGCTTGATAATAGTGCTCGTTAAGATACTTTTAAGCTTTTATAATTCCAATCAAGCTACTGATAAGAGCTCGATTAAGTAAATGAACCAAACACAAATCAATCTCAAATCAAGTTTGAACATCTCGGTTGCTAAACTAAACCGAAGCTCGACAAACTAGCAAGCTCAAACGAAGCAAAGCTCAACTCGAGCTCGTGTCAGCTACAGCTCAAGCAACAGTCTTGGCTCGGTTTGCTTGAAACTATTCACTATCATCGTTTCCTACACTACCATTGTTACTAGCACCATCACTGCAAGCCATTTGTCATTGCAATAATTGTCGCTTGCTACTTGCCCCCACTATCATTGATTGCAATTGTCATCGATGTAGCAGAAAACCACCCCACCATTGCTGCAATCCATTGCATCATCAATCACCACTGATTTACATTGTATTTATTTTATTTCAAATCAAACACTAAAAATAATTTACTATATTTATTTTATACTCAATTAAATAATTCATCAATATTTCAAATAATTATATTTATTATATCTATATTTTTTTAATCTGATTTTTTTTCAGCAAATTAAACGTGCACTTAATGAATTACTAATTGATTTTTATTAAAATAAAATAAAATTTTAAAAAAAAATTTGATTTTTATTAGTTGTTCAAAGTTTATGTTAATCTTTTTGTTTTTTAATCTTTCCACTTTCATGATTTCTATATTTCTATATTTCATTGTTTCATTCAATATGGCCTCATTCTATTTGTACAAAGTTATATAATATATATATTGTTACGTGCTAGAAAACCGATGAGAGAAAAAAGTTTAATTTTAGCTTCTTTGAGTCCAAAGACACATGTGTATTTAAAAAACGAATAATAAAACTCCGAATTTTACGTGGAAAACCTCAAGAGGGAAAACCAGATCTAGCCCAAGAAAAGCTTCCACTATATCCTGCTTTGAGTACAAAAATCTTCCGATACCAGATTACGAATTGTATGGAACAAGGCTAAGAATACAATGTTGACGACGATGTTGACGACGACGCCGATAAACCGATGACCGATAGTCGCGATGATGACCGAACAATGGTCGACGACGGCGGGATCACGGTATCGATGCCGACGGCGGTGATCGACGCCGAATGGCACGATGGCTTGGAGGATCTTTAGAGCTCTCCTCGCTTTCCTCCTTCTCCTTCAGGCCTCATGAGGAATGAGGGGCTATTTATAGAATGGAGGAGCGCCTCAGAATACAAAACCAACCACTCCTTGACTGATGATTTGACCATATAATGTATTTTGTATATTTGAATGCTCAAACAAAGTCGGAATTGTAAGATCTTTAGCTTGTTGGAACCGGCTCGTCAAGACGCTCGATTTGACTATAAACACTTCATATTTGAGAGCTATTTAGGGATTTAACTAATATCCCAAAGTTTCCAAGGATATTTTGAGAGCTTGATCTAGACCAGTTTCAACTTTGGATCAGCTTGCTTTTAACATCAAGATTCGTGCTTCAACTAATAGTATTTTAAGTGTCATATCACTCTATTTTTGGATGACATTATCTCAATCATCCAAAAATATATGTCAAATACTTGAAAATAGCAAATTCTTCAATGAAATTTGAGGGTCCATTAACTACACATTTTGAGAGAACAGATCTTCATGTGAGCACAAGATTATGACCTAAGTTGATGCAAAAAATGCGTAAGTATGCGTGCGAGATTTTGAGGTTACGACCCATGGTGTGAACGGAGCTGTCATGCTATGGCAAGCGTACATACAAGATGAACATGATACGCTCATGGGTTGTGGTCATGAGCTGAACGACGCGGGTCGAACGGCCGATATCTGGTCGTGAGTAAGATCGTCAGAGCATGAGCGGTCGACGGTCGAATCGGCGGAAAATCTGGTTCACGAGCTGCCCGCTGGGTAATGAAGGTCGACGCTGCCATGAACGGTCGGCGCGGTCGGCAATACGCGGTCATCGCTCGCCGAGGTCGCTACAAGGATGGTCTGCTCATGCGGGCGGATACGGCGAGCTGGCGATGATGCGGATGGGACGGCTATGGTCATGCTGGCTGAGTCACGCTGACGGCTGTAAAAGCTCATGACGCTGGCGAAGCAGACGGCTGGCTATGGCGAGTGCGGGATCTTGGCTCTACGGCCCAACGAGCTTTTGACGATTATTTCCAGCAGCTGTTATTTGCCCCTATAGGTCTATAAAACCCCTAGGTGGAGAAGGCACCTTCTTCTTCTTTAGAGAAGGTCGTTTGAGGTGGTTAAGCCCATATTACGGCCGTTGTTCTTTTCCCTCGAAGAGGCAATGACCGCCGCTGTTGGAGGCGATCAAGACCCACCTGCATTACGCCGTTGTTCTCAAAGAGGCGTTAACGGACCGTCGTTTGAGCGATCAAGACCACATACGCCGCCGGTTTTCCCTCGAAGAGGCGCCAACCGCCGGACCGTCCGGGTTAGAGGCGATCAAGACCTTCATATGACGATCTTTTCCTCAAAAGGGTTGACCGCCTTTGTCGGACCGGGTTTGAGGCGATCAAGGAGACGATAACCGAGATGGATGACGACGATTACGGCGATGGTAAATCACACGGTCGCACGACCTGACGTGGCGAGATAAACGACGATGGTGGTGACCCGAGATAATAGCGGCCAACGGCGACCGATGACAAGATGTAATCGACGGGTAATCACGCATTATCGACGAATGCCAGCCGCTTCGTAATCAGCGGGATGACCATGATGATGGTGGTGACCGCCAAAATTCCCGATGGTCGGCGGTAGGACCTAGTTGCAGCGGACCGATTAATGGTTGGCACGACGCGTGACGAATCGGAGATGTCGATGGCATTCCGCACTGGGATGAGCAATGGTGGTGACCGCGAAGATCGATGGTCGGCACAGCGACTGAGCATGACCTGATGGTAGTCAGAAGGACCGGCGATGCGGGTGGTGGTTTGACCGCATAATCGGCATAGTCACTGAGTGTAGCACGGGATGACCACGAATGATGATGGACCGGCGATTGCGCGATGGTCGGTGAAGGCTGAGTAGTCGGCAGGACCGCGAAGCGCGGTTAGACCGCGATTAGTCAGCGCGTGACCGCACCAGAAGTTACGGCGGCGGACCTAGTAGCATGGCTGACCGCGAATATCGGCGGCGGCAGACCGGCGAATTATGGCACCGGCACTAGTCGCGGTACCGGTGATTAGCAGCAGACCGCCAGAATACCTGGATCACCTGCGGTAGGTCGACGGGTTCAGCGGCCAACTGGCGAATGAGTCGGTCGGCGACCGACGCCGCGGGCCAGCGGGGATGACCGACGACGATGCGGTGACCAAATAAGATTGTCAGCGGTGAAAACCGCGAAAGCAGCGAGCAGTGGTACCGTAGGGTGGTCGGCAACAATAACCAAGGTGTATGCGGCAATGCAGTATCGGCTATGACCGATGACGATGTGGTCGACCGCGAGGTCGAGATGACCGAATCGGCAGCGACCGATGCGGGCGGCAATGTAGTTCTGCATCGTCAGTCAGCAGCGGTGACCGTCACGGGTGGTCGGCAATGCAACTGGCTACGACCGACGGCGGGCAATACGTGCAGAATGCTGGGGGATAACCGACCAAGGTAGTTGGCGATGGTATGGCAATGAGTGGTCGGCAAATAAATAGTGACGGCGACCGCATCCAGCTGAAGATGCCGGCGATCTGGTATGACCGGCGCGAATAGCGGCACCGGCTGGGTTGGCCGACGTTGTCTGAAGTAACCGACCAGCGACGTGCCAGCTGGCGATGACCGAGAAGCCGATGTTCTAGCGTGAGGGCGACGGTAGTCCGGGACCGGTGGGTACCGACGGGTTGTTAAAAGGCAACCATTTTATCACAGTGACCGCTGCCAGTGGCGGTATGACCGCGAAGATCAGCAAGCGGTCGCGTGCAAGGACCGACGCTGGTTACCCGGGGTGGTCCGCGACAACGCACGATAGTCACGTGGCAATCGGAGCGGCAGATGACACAATGTGGTGACCCGCAAAATGGCCGTGATAATGACTGCCAGCGGCCATAGTCAGCCAGATGACCGATGGTAGTTACGGCGGACCGGCGACGGGTTGGTGGTCGACGGGGTGGTCGGCAACCGCAACCGGCGACGGTCGACCAGCGAATGCGACAGCCGACAGCGATGGTGACTGCCAGATCGCCGGGGAAGGTCGGGCCGCGGATCGACGATGGTAGACGGGCGGTGACCGACGACAATCGGCCGGGCGACCGATGACAATGGCGGGACCGCAGGTGGTGACCGCAAGATTGCTGCGATGGTCGGCGCGGCGAGCAGTGGTTGGCCACGTGGGATATTGACCTATCCGAGGTTGTTTGTGACGTGGACTTGGACGTTAATGGGAAGTGGTCGAATTGAATCACCGAGGATTTTGACCTATCGAGGTTGTTTCGAGTGTTTGCTCGATGACGCAACGTAAGTAGGTACAAAGTGACTATTCGAGGTTGTTTGTCGAGTGTTTGCTCGATGTTAATCGTGAAGTAAAAGTTTGACCTATTTAGTTATGTCATGTTTGGCGACGCTAACGTATGGAAGAGGCAGAATCCGGAGATCTTTGACCCATCCAGAGATTGTTTGTCGAGTGTTAATGGCGTTAACCCGTGGAAGAGGTTGAATCGGTGAGAATTTTGACCCATCCGGTTGTTGTTGTCGAGTCGATAACCTATGTGGAAGGGGTTGAATTGAATCGAGGATTTTGACCCATCCGGTTGTTTGTCGAGCACCATGACGTTAACTGTGGAAGAAGTAGAAGTCCACGCGACCTTTTGACCTATCTGGTTGTTTGTCGAGTGTGACTTCGATGACGCAACTGTATGGAAGAGGTAGTAGGAAGTCCACCGCGGATCTTTTGACCCATCCTAGGTTGTTTGTCAGAGTCTTTGCTCGATGACGTTAACCTGTGTGAAGTAGGTACAAAGTTTTGACCTATCCGAGGTTGTTTGTCAGAGTGTTTGCTCGATGACATTAACCTATGTGAAGTAGGTACAAAGTTTTGACCTATCCGAGGTTGTTTGTCATAGTGTTTGCTCGATGACGTTAACCTATATGGAAGAGGTTTAATTGAATCCGCTGAGGATCTTTGACCCATCCGAGGTTGTTTGTCAGAGTGTTACCCGATGACGTTAACCCGTGGAAGAGGTTGAATTGAACTGAGATTTTGACCCATCCGAGGTTGTTTGTCGAGTGTTGCCCACGATGGCGTTAACCTATGTGTGGGTTGAATTGAATCCGAGATTTTGACCCATCCGAGGTTGTTTGTCGAGTGTTGCAGATGGCGTTAACCTATGTGGAAGGGGTTGAATTGATTCTGAGGATTTTAACCCATCGGGGTTGTTTGTCGAGTGTTGCGATGGCGACGCAATGTAGAAGAGGTTGAATTGAATCCGTTGAGAATTTTTGACCTATCCAAGGTTGTTTGTCAGAGTCTTTACTCGATGATGTTAACCTGTATGGAAGAGGTCGAATTGAATCAAGGATTTTTTGACTATCCAGGTTGTTTGTCGGTGTTACGCAGATGGCGTTAACTGTATGGAAGAGGTCGGGAAGTCCACCAAGGACCTTTTGACCTATCCCAGTTGTTGTCGAGTCTTTGCTCGATGACGTTAACTGTGGAAGAGGTCGTAGGAAGTCCACCAAGGACCTTTTGACCCATCTGTCAGCGCGCAGGATCCGCTCGGCCGACCGTCCAGCCGTCCATTGCTTCAGAATCCGCCTCGCCCGCCGTTCCGACCCCGGCCGCCAGCGTTCATAGAATCAGATTCTTCCGGCCTTTCAGCAGTTTCCCCGTGTAACCCACTCCCACTGCCATAGCTCTTTCGCCGGTCACCCTGCCGTCTTTATCTGCCTCGCAGCCGTCAGGATCGACCGCCACTGCATAGTTCTCAAGCGATTGTTTCATGACGTTCAAATTTCGGCCAAGAAGCTACTCAGCCTTTTCACGCCGGTATTCTCTATTCCACGAAGTCCCGCATACCTTTCTTATAAAATCATGCCCACTGAATTTCTTGCGCGTAATCCAACCCGAAACCTTGTGCAAATGCAGTAAATATCGCATGGGTCCATAACCTCAAAATTTCACGCCGCACATACACATATTTGTGGTCAGACCGCTCAGAGTCATAATCTTGTGCTTACATGAAGATCTGCTCTCTCAAAATACGGTTAATTGACTAGATTTCGTTGAAGAATTTACTATTTTAAAGTACTTGACACATATATTTTTTGATGATTGAGATAATATCATCCAAAAATAGGGGACAATTGATATGACCCTGAAAATTCCTCTAGTCGAAGCACGAATCTTGATGCCAAAAGCAAGCTAATCAAAAATTGAAATTGGTCGAGATCAAGCACTTAAAATATCATTAGAAACTTTGAGACATCAGTTAAATTCTTAAAAAGCTCTCAAATATAGAGTGTTTATAGTCAAATCGAGCATCTCGACGAGCCGGTTCCAACAAGCCAAAGATCTTATAATTCTGACTTCATTTGAGCATTCAAATACACAAATACATCATATGATCAGGAATCATCATGAGCCGTGAGAGGAGTGGTCTGATTTTGCATGGCTGAACCTCCAATCTATAAATAGCCCCTCATTCCTCAGAGTGGGGCCAAGAAGGAGAAGGGGGCAAGCAAGAGAGAGGAGAGAGCTCTAAAGATCCTCCAAGCACAATCGCTTACCACGACGGCCGCCAACCACCGCCGCCCATCGGTCGCCCATCCTGCCGTCGGCCCATTATGGTGCCATCATCATTATATAGTCAACATCATCAACATCGTCGTTGTTCATTTCGCGTTTCGTTGTCAACGCCAATATATGAATCGTTGCCCATTTTTCATATATAATTTTGTAATCCCTATTGGGAAGATCTTGTACCAAAACAGATACATAGTAGAGTTTTTTGCGTATTAGGCTCGGTTTTTCTATGCACGAATTAGTTGAGAAAACCACAGGTTGTGGTAGAGTAAAGTTTACCTTTAGCTTCTTTGAAAAGTCCCACACACGTGTATTTAAAAGAAGCGAGCAAAAAAAAACTCCAAAATTTTTACGTGGAAAACCTGGAAAAGAGTGAAAAATCACGGGGCCTAGCCCAGTAAAAAGCTTCTACTATACGTTTGAGTACAAGATCTTGGCGATAAATTATATATGAAATAGGCGCGATTTAGTAATACAATGTTGGCGGCGATGACGGCAATTAACGATGATGACGAAAGTGATGTTGGCCGATAATAACGACATGATGTTGATATGCCGGCAAATGACGATGGCGAAAAACGGCGAGCGATGGCGGCGGCGTGGCGGCGATGAATGGCTCTATTTAGGAGCTCTCTCTCTCTTCTTGCCCCCTCATGAAAAATATATTGAGGAGTGGCGTCTCACATGCATTGAACCACTCGTCGACGGCTCATGATGATTCCCGATCATATGATGTATTTTATATTTGAATGCTCAAAGCCAATGGGTAAGATCTTTGGCATGTTGGAACCGCTCGTCAAACTTCGATTTGACTATAAACACTTTATTTGAGAGCTATTTAGATTTAACTAATATCCCAAAGTTTCGGATATTTTGAGAGCTTGATCTGAAGCAGTTTCAACTTTGGATCACTTGCTTTTAACATCAAGATTGGTACTACTAATAATATTTTAAGTGTCATGTCGGTTGCTTTTTGGATGACATTATCTCTCATCAAAAATATATCGAAAATAGCAAATTCTTCAATGAAATTATTAATTAACATTTTGAAGGCGGTCTTCATAGGCTGATTATGACTTCTGAGCGATGCGTCAAATGCATGTAAATGTCCGCATGAATTCAGAAATTTGGCTGCATACACATATTTGTGGCATGCTTGGTAGTCATAATCTTGGCCACATGAAGATCGTCTCTCAAAATATGTGATTAATGGACTGCAGATTTTGTTGAAGAATTTACTATTTTAAAGTACTTGACATATATTTTTGATGATTGAGATAATATCATCCAAAAATAGAGCCGATATGAAAATTCCTCTAGTCGAAGCACGAATCTTGATAGAAAGTTGCGATGGCGTTAAGCGATATGACACTTAAAATACTATTAGTCGAAGCACGAATCTTGATGTTAAAAGCAAGCTGATCTAAAGTTGAAACTAGTCTAGATCAAGCTCTCAAAATATCCTTGGAAACTTTGGGATATTAGTTAAATCCCTAAATAGCTCTCAAATATGAAGTGTTTATAGTCAAATCGAGCGTCTCGACGAGCCGGTTTCAACAAGCCAAAGATCTTACAATTTTGACTTTGTTTGAGCATTCAAATATACAAAATACATTATATGATCAAGGGAATCATGAGCGTCCAGATGGAGAGGAGTGGTTGACATGTATTTACAAAGGCTCTCCATCTATAAATAGCCTCATTCCTCATATAAGGGGAGGCCAGTGAAGGAGAAGGAGGCAAACAAGAGAGAGGAGAGCTCTAAAGATCCTCCAAGCACAATCGTCGCATTCGACATCGTCCACAGGATCGGCCACCGCCACCGTGATCCGTCGTCGACCATTGTTGTGTCATCATCACCACTTCGTCATTCGTCATCGGTATCAACATCGGCGTCAACATCGTCGTCAACATCGTCGTCAACATCGGCGTCAACATTGTATTACTGCGGCTGTTGTTCCTCATTTCTGATTCGTAATCCGTGCTCGGGAAGATCTTGTACTAAGCAGATACATAGTGGAAGCTTTTCTTGGGCTAGGCAGATGGTTTTCCCTCTTCTTGAGATTTTCCACGTAAAATTGCAGGTTTTATTGTTAATCTTTAAATACTGTGTGTCTTTGGACTCCCAAAGAAGTTAAAGGCGTAAACTTTTTCTACCGTGCGGTTTCTAGCGCTAGGTTTGGCGCCGTCTATGGGAAGATTGCTTCCCATTATTTCATCTTGTATGGTGACCAAGTTTTCCAACAAGATCAAAACCACCATCGAGGTGGAGCATTTCAAGCTTTTAAGGGCATGGCGAAGAATGAAGATTCATCAAACTTAGTTCTTTGATTTTCGAACTAGGGGCTCTTAATCTCGGATCACCCATGTTAAGGATCTGTCGATTACCATCCCAAGAAACAAGTTAAAGTTGGAGGATATTTCAACATTGAGAAGAGATATAACTTTGCAAATTATGTTTTTCCACTCATACTCATAGAAAAATGAGGTCAAGGTTAAGAAGCTTTTTACTGGGCTAGGCCCCGTAGTTTTTCCCTCTTCTTGAGGTTTTCCACGTAAAAATTCTTGAGTTTTATTGTTCTCTTTAAATCGTGTGTGTCTTTGGACTCCCAAAGAAAGTAAGGCATAAACTTTTCTCATGCTGGTTTTCTAGATATGTATATATTATATATATATATATATATATATATATATATATATATATATATATATATATATATATATATATTTATTTATTTATTTATTTTTTCTATTTTGATTTACATACTTTTCTTAAATTTTTTTTATGTATTTATATATCTAATATTTAAAATTTTATATTTATTTTTATATTATTTTGGTGCCTTAATATCATCAAAGCATATGCAAAAAAGATGTGCTTATTTTAAATAAGTTAATATTAGTTATATTTTTATGAGTTAGGGGCCATTTGAAAGCTACAAAGGAATGCAATATAAAAATATATATAATATAAAAGAAATGTTGAGAATAATTTTAATGAATGTAAAATGAATTGCAATAAACTAAATAGCCAAAAAAAGTCAAAATTTTAAAATGCATGTATTTAATTTATATTATATTAAAAAATCAAACAATTCCTTAAAATTTTAAGTATTATATAAATAAATATAAAATTTAGTTCTTATTTATATAAATACATAAAAAATTTATAATATGTATGTTATTTATGTATACATATCTAAAATTTAATATTTATAAAAGAACACTTTTTTATCTTAAAAGGTGAATTTATTTTAAAAAAATAATGATTATGTTTTGAGTATTAATAAAATTTTGTTATATGAATAAATATGAAAATTTAGATATTAAATATATAAATAGATAAAATTATGTTTCATGGATATAAACCTAAAAAAATTTATTATAAACAAAATTATCATATGTATTTATCTAAGTCATGAATAAATTTCCACTCATTTTTATTAATATTTAATATATTTTTAGGGATATTTAAACATTTAATCTCAAATTCATACATATTGATATGGCTAATTATGAAACGCGAATCTTGACGTTAAAGCAAAGCTCAGAAGTTTGGCGGGAATCAAGAACTTAAAATATCATTGGAAACTTTGGGATATCGGTTAAACCCCTAAAAGCTCTAAACATAGAGTGTTTATAGTCAAATCAGCATCTCGGCAGCGATCTAACCCAAAATCTTTACTTCATTTGAGCATTCAAATTTAAAATACATCAAATGATCAAAGGGATCATTTTAAGCCGTCAGATGAAGTGGAGTGGTATGGGTTTTGCATGTATTCTGAGGCGCCACTCCTCAATCTATAAATATCATTTATATGAGGGAGCAAGAGAGGGAGAGCCTAAAAGATCCTCCAGCGCATATGACCACCCTCGGCGGTGTCAAAACCACCAGGTTGCGTCATCGCCGGATCCTGCCATCGTCAAACCTCATGTCTCCATCGCTGACCTTCATCGTCGATTGTTGTTCGTTGTTACATCATCTCTCTCTAGCAATTGTTACCACATCGTGACTACATAGTCGTTGTTCCTTTCTCATATACAATTACGTAATCCGTTATCGGAAGATTTTATACTCGAAGCGGATACATAGTGGAAGCTTTTCTTGGGCTAGGCCAGTGATTTTTCCTCTTTTGAGATTTTCGCGTGAAAATTTCTAGAGTTTTCTTATTCACTCTTTAAATATTGTGTGTTTGGATTTCACAACAAGGCTAAAGTAAACTTTTACTCTACCTTTGGTTTTAGCGCGGTTTGGCCGTATCGTGGGAAAGAACCCTTCAATCATAATTTCTGAACACTTTATGGCCAATAAACTGATAGTCCTCCGCCTCCAACTCTCACTCTCGAAATCAATCAACCAGACCAGGGCGCCCTTCCCTCCCCACAATAGGCGTGACCACGGTGAAGGCGATAGGATCTCTTTAGAAGATCGTGTAATGGAATGGAAGAGTCTCAAAATGAGATGATCCAACTTTTGAGGAACACAAGCATTACCAAAACACACACTCCCCAAGATCGATCGTTGGCGGGAGGTCAAAATGCCGATCTCTTGTGAAGTTCCTCGCTGGCAGTGATCTTGATCTCCTTGACGCTAGTTCTACTCATCCATCACGTGCGGCTCAGCCATTACTAATCCACCAATTGTGCTAGTAGCTTGACACATTCTCGTCTGACCCACTCGTCATATTATACGTCGAAATTGCTTAATGCAGACAATTTCACCTTCAAGATAGAAATCATCTTCCCCTCACATGGTATGAGGAATCCTCACCTTTAGGCGAAGCTATTCTTCAACATCCTATTCGTGGGTTTCAAGCTTAGAGCATTGATTCTATGATGGGGCCCATATGAACACATCGACCATTACATATCATGCATATCCAGTGAGCTCGACACCTTTGCTTTGTCGGGTCTTTCCGTTACCCTCGCGCAGTTCTACTCCTTCCAAGGGATCCATCCATACCTTTGTGAACTTCGCCAAGATTTTTTGTGGAATAGTTCATTGCAAATGGAGGATCATTAAAGATTCCTCCCATCTCTCCGCATTCGTCAAAATGAGGGTGAATCACTTAAGAATACTTCAGGTTCTCTTAGAAGCTTCAAATACAGGTAGACCACAACTATTAAGAGGAGTTTTCCTTGGAGGACTCCGTCGCCTTTTACTCACTAATCACGAGACACGGTCCTCATATCGACTTGGTTCATCGTGTGGAAGCACAAATCTCGATGAGGCTATGCTACATCGATAATAATTTGAACAATCTGAAAAATGTAAAACACCAGAATGTGGGCCGATAGTCATCAAAAGAAGCAACAAGCGTCGTGATCTCCTCCACGACCCCCATATCGGCGCGAACCACAGAAAAGGAATACCGCGAACACATCTCGTGTTAACCTCTAATGGCTATTATTTGAGATGAAGAAAATATCAAGTGGCGCATCCAGAAACCAAATTCGAAATCATGAGCAATATTGTCACTTCCATCAGAAGTCATGGACATACTCGAGGCATGCAAACAACTCAAAGAAGAAATTGAGGCTCATTCAAGAGGATATCTATCGATTTGTGAAGAATCGACTCAAACAAATATACCTCCAAGCGGGGCAAGACAATCATCACAAAATAATAAAATAATCATCAAGCGGTTGGAGAAATTAAAACAATCGCGGAGGACCAATACTATCTAATCAAGTTCTCATTACCATCTCGAAGAGAGTTAAAGAAGTCTCGTGCATTCCATCACTTTTAATGACTCGGACTTAGAAGGAGTACATGTTTCTCATCAAGATCCACTTGTCATCGGTACGAGGATGTGACCCAGCTATAATGTTAAGAGAATTTTGATTGACAATGGGAGTTCTGTTGATGTCTTATTTTACTCCACATTTCTTAACATGGGCCTGGTTAGGGAAAAGCTCCAACCCGCTGCAGGACCATTGTATGGGTTTGATAATCGCCCGCTTGAGTAGAGGACAATCACCCCACTGTTATCCTTGGTGAATTTTCTCGACAAGTGGCTCATTTAATCCAATTCATGGTGGTCAAGTCATTGACATATAGCGCTATCTTTGGAAGGCCCCTCAATCAATTTTTGGTGCGGTCACTTATATCTCATCTTAAGATGAAATTTCAACCCGTTGGAGTTGGGTGGTGTGAAATCAGCAGATAGCATAATCATGTTATCTCAGACAAGCTCAACCACGCCCTTCTGTGACCTTCAGCATCGAAGATTTTAATTTTTGAGATGAAGAAGTACCCAAAGCTTCCAGAGAAGACTTTCTGTTGCATTATCGGATGACCAACCACTACGAGCGGTGCAAGTGGATCTTTGCTCTCAGATGAACAAAAAAAAAATACATGGACTTCTTGCAAATCAAGACATCTTTTCTTGGAGTCGGAGATATGATGAGTCGACCCAATGTGATCATGCACTCCCTCAAGATTGATCCAACATTCAAACCCATCATAAAAGCAAAGTTTTGCACGATTCTCGCTATTGAGCAAGAAGTTAACAAGCATAGCGGGATTCATCAGGTACATTACCCTACATGGCTAGCAAATGTTGTCATGGTTAAGAAAAACAAATGGAACATGGAGAATGTGTATTGATTACACCTTAAAAGCTTGCAGAAAGATAGTTTTCCTCTTCCTCGAATTGATCAATTGGTTGATCTTCGTCGACATCAAATGCTCAATTTTTTGGATGCTTACTTGTGGTTACAACCAAATAAAATGAACATGGATGAAGAAGCTACAACATTTCAAACATATAAAGGTTTATCTTGCAAGTTATGTCATTTGGATTAAAAATCGGTGCTACTATCAACGCCTTATGAATAAGGTTTTTAAAGACCTATTAGGCTGCACAATGGAGGTATATGTGGATGACATGTTAGTGAAAAGCTTGGAAGAATCACAACATATTTCTGACTTAGAAATATGCTTTAATCTTCTTCGACGTTACAACATGCGACTTAACCCAACCAAGTGTGCTTTTGGGGTTACATTCGAAAATTTCTTGGATTATGGTAACCCAGTGGGATAGAGGCCAACCCAGAAAATCAAAGCTCTCAAAGATATGACTCCTCAGAAGAATATCAAGGAAGTTCAATGTTTGAATGGGAATTCTGCGTTATCCTTCTAGCGTTAAATAAATACTTCATTCTTTAAAATATTAAAGGGAGCTAAAAATAATAATTTTTTTATGACGATGAATGCGCTTTTGAGCAACTAAGGGAGTATTTAGCATCTCCACCCCTACTATCCAAGCCTATTCAAGGAGAGATGTTATACTTATGTCTGGTCTCTTCCCGTGATAAGCTCGGTTTTAGTGCGAGAAGTGGGATACAACAATTTACTATATGTCAACAAAATTCTCTCTGATATAGAAAGTCGTTATCCACTTGCCAATAAGGTGGCTCTGGCTTTAGTTTTCTCGGTGAAAATTGCTCCATACTTCAAGCTCACGTCGGCGTTTACACTCATTTACCATTAAGGGCCATCCTACAAAACGAAGCATGGGAGGTTAATCAAGTGGTGCGTAATTGGGAGAGTTTGATATAAATTTTTTACCTGCTATAAAGTCTCAAGTACTGCGACTTTATAGTGGAATCTGCCAACTCGAGAGCTATCTTTACATGCCTTTCATCTCCTCTGGACCCTCTATGTTGATGGAGCTTAGAATGGTGTGCGGGAATCTTACTTATTTCCCCAGAATACCTTGAGTATGGACTTACTAAAATTTCTGTAATAATATGGCTGAATATGAGGCTCTCATAGTTGGTTGAGACTTCATTGGTGAAGCTCAAGACTTAGTGATACACACTGACTCTCAACTTGTCACCTCCCAAGTTGAGGGAAACTTTAATACTCATAATCCTCAGCTGACACAATACCTCCACTTGGTGAAGTCTCTTCTTGCCCATTTCAAGACACATCAAATCATTCACATCTTGAGAGAAGAATACTCGGTACTCTCGCTAAGCTTGCTACATCTCTAGGGATCTATTTAAGAAGGCATGTTGAAGAAATACATTTTCTAGTATCCAAGGGTCATGGGTAATTCAAGCAATTAATGAGATAAAGGAACATTCTGGATGGACCCCATCTCTTTCTACAAGAAGGAACCCTTCACGAAGACCCAACTTCTCATCTCAAGACAAGCTTCAAACTTTCTTTATTATGAGGTGAACTATACAAAGAGCTTTTTTTGGCTACCTCAAATGTCTCTCGAGGCCGATTATGCATTAAGAGAGGTTCACTGGGGATATGTGGAGAACACGGAGGAAGGCTAGCCCTTAAAATTATAAGGCAAGGGTTCTATTGGCCTACGATGAAACAAGGCATGCCTTGAGTTCACAAAAAAATGTGCAAGTTGTGGGTTACTCTAACCTCTCTCACATGCATCTGAGCTCTCATCCCTTCAAAGCCCATGGCCTTTTGCTTTCGATGGGGATTGATATCATGGGACCTTTTGATAGCATCGGGGAAAGTTTATCATTTTAGCCATTACTTCTAAATGGGTGGAAGCGAACCACTCGCTAAAATTCATGGAGGCAAATGCTAAATAATTTATTTGGAAAAATATAGTATGTCGATTCGTCTTCTGCAAAGATCATCACATGGAACCCAATTTCTTGGAAAAGTCTTTACATCCTTTTGCAAAGATCTTCATTCAATTTCTTTGCATCTGGTAGCACATCCTCAAACTAACAGGCGGAAGCTACCAAGGACTATACTCAAAGGACTAAAAACATCTTGAGAAGGTAGGGGCAATGGGTTGATGAGCTTTCTTAATGTTCTTTGGGCTTACACATACATCCTGGTGAGACACCATATAACTTGTGTTTCGGCACAGAAGCTATTATACCAGTAGATATTGGATTCCAAGTCCAAGAGTTCAATTATTCGATCATGATGGTAATGAAGAAAAACTTCCGACACCACTACTCCCCGAAACTTCGTGACATGGCCTACTTGGCCGCTTCCTATCACCAAAGGGTAGCTCATCACTTCAACATAAAGTAAAACCTCATCCCATATCAGGTGACTTGGTCTGAAGTCAAGGCTGCAGGCAAAGGCCCTCAATGCAACTCTCACCTCTTTGGGATGACCCATATGTGGTTATAGCTATGGTAAAGCCGAGAACATTCAAGCTCAAGGATCAGAGGAAAAACTTTACCTCGAACTTGGAACAAGAATCTCAAAATATTATCGTAATTCTCTGCATAATTATGCAACTTTTATTTTGTCTCATTTGTCATTTCCTCTTTGTCGACCCACTTAGTGGGATAAAGACTTGTTGTTGTTGTCATCATTTCTTGAAACTCATATCCGTGTTAAAATCATCTTATGATTGTATCATGAACTTATCAGTAATGAATTTATAGCTTTTTTTTTCTTACAAGCTTGTTTCTTCTTCATTTAATCCTCCCAGAAATATACAACTCACGTTGTATCTCAATCGAGCATAATCAATCCCAGACTTGATCGGACCTCTTCCATGGTAAGAATTAGTAACACTTTGGGCGATACTGATAGGTCAAAAGGTCCTTGGTGGACATCTCCGCGACCTCTTCCATACAGGTTAATGTCATCAAGTAACACTTTGACTGATACCTAGGATAGGTCAAAAGGTCCTTGGTGGACATCCCGCGACCTCTTCCATACAGGTTAACGTCATCAAGTAACACTTTGACAAACAACCTCGGATTGGTCAAAAATTCTTAGTGGATTCAATTCAATCATCATAGTTAGCGTCGAATAATATTCCAATTACCGGATAGGTAAAACAAAACAAGAGTGTATCATCTAAAAAAAATTTGCATTAACATGATGATATAAGAAAGAATCAAGATTGATACACTAATAACAATACATAGATAAAAATGCATCCTCAAGTGATCATACATGATATCAGCGTCCTCACCACCAAAGATGCTCCCTTGGACTCACTCTCAACTCCTTCATCTCCGAATCGACAGAGTCTTGATACTTGGCGGGAGATAGATCCTCAATACTAGCTCGGTCTTGCGATGTACCAGCATTCCTTTTAGGAACCCTCGGATGAAGCCCTCCTCTAAACATTGGTGCTCCAAGTCCTTCACTTCAACATCAAGAATATGATTACGAGCTTCCTGGACATGGTCTTCGATTGTACCATGATAAGCAGGAGTTCTTAAAGTCTTCCACTTGCCTTCAAGGAGATTTCATTTTGCTTCGACATTATATGCTCCTTCTCGAAGATGATCTTGTAATGCTTTCTTCTCAGGTTGAGAGCTCTCTTCTCCGCAAGTGCGAGTCTCTCTTTCTTTGAGTCTCTATCCTCACCTCAATCGGCTCATCAGTGCGCTCCACCTCGACCTGGAGAGAAAGAGAAATCGACATGTTTCTTCCTTCGGTTCACACGGTGATCCTCCAAAGTGCCACTTCTTTGGCCTTAGCACTCATCTTTCGCTCATACTGCCTTGCAGATATTTTACCTTCACAAATTCGTATTCCACTCATCTAAGAGACACCCAAATGAGCCATACTAATGTTTGAGTTACCTATAAAGAAAAAAATCATCACAAATATTACACAAAAGAAAAGGAGGAAAAAGAAAAGAAGAAGAAGGAAGACAAGCGTACCAATTCATCCGCTCGTTGGCCGTGCATATGTGATTTAACACCTCTTGAGGAATGTGACTTGAAACGAACTCCCCATCATGAGTTGAAAAACTAAACTCTTAGATGCCAAGCATCTTCTTCAGATATCGGCGTAGTCACTTCACATGTCTTCTTTTTTCTTTGGGGAAACAACCACCGATTTTTGATGGGCTTCTTGAAAGAACCTATGAATATGAGGAGACCTTTCATCACCTTTACTTGACCTCTTTAGTGGAAAAGAATGAGATCTCCCTGCCTGGATGGAAAGGCCAACCTTGAACATTCTATCTTCAACTATATATTTGCTAATGTGACGTAACTCATGCTGTAAGCTTTCTACATCAGGAACATTAAGAGTTGCCAAGATCTCATTCTCTTCAATCAATAATGGATCTGGAAGGTCATTCAATCTTCCCCATCTCTCAGGAAGGCCCCACTCATTTTTCACAAAAGAATCCATTAGACCAATTTTTTAGGCGGATCCGTGCTAAAAATTCTATCCAATTCTTTATAGCGATAAGAAACGTCCGAGCATCACATGTGAATCTACATTCGACACAAGTATTTGATGTTCAAAGTAACGCTCTCTAAAGAAGACATACCAAACGATGACCTAAAGTCGAAATGAAAATTGTGACAAAACTACACCACATGTTTTGAAGATCTCAATCGGAGGAAGGGAATCGCGGTCATACGAAGAATCATCTCGAACGGTGAAGTATCCCACGAGGTGAGCAGGCTCGATCGGACTTTGGCAACAATAATACCAACTCATTAGGAAAGAAATTTCTTATGGAACACCATTAAACTATCGATGTGATAGGGATGGTATATATATACGTTATGGGTTTTCTCCATCACCAAAATACATAATAAATAAGTAAAGAGGAGAAATGACAAAAATCTAAAATTTTGTGAAGCCTCCCAATACTTGGCATACCCTTTTGACTTTCACATGGACACCTTATAGAATTTTTCACTCTGATCGAAAGGACATGCATACATATGAGATCAAAAAAAAAGGAGAGAGAAGAAACTATTCCTCCCAATGATGCTCAAAATTACACCAAACTTTGAGTCGTTCAAATGGCGGCTAGCTTCATCATCTTGGTTATCGACCATTGAACCATCCATCAAGTTTGAAGAAATCAATTTTTCCTCGAAGTGATCGCCTCAAACCCGGTCCGGGTCAGGTTGACACCTCTTTCGAGGAAAACTGAGCCTTGTATGAACTACGGTCTTGATCGCCTCAAACCGGTCGGTCCGATGATGTCAGTTGATACCTCTTTCGAGGGAAAATTGGAGCCTTGATGTATGAACTACGGGTCTTGATCGCCTCAAACCGGTCGAGGTCGGTTGACATCTTTCGAGGGAAAGCGGAGCCTGCGGTATGACTACGCCTTGAGCACCTTCAAGAAGAAAAGAAGCAGCGTTGAAGAAGTGTGCCTTCTCCAGCCTAGGGGTTTTATAGACCCTAGAAAAAGGGTAAAATTATCAAAAGCTCAAAATCAAAAGCGCTACCGTCAAAATACCGTTTGGGCGCAGCAGCGTGATCCCAGCAGCCAACGACCCGCGCGCCCGCCAGTAGCGTGTCTGCACCCGCCCAGCAACAGCGTGCCACCGCATCAGTTTGCGACCCGAACCAGCAGGCGTGCAGCGGCGACCACGAGTGCCCTTGGTACCGCGTGGTAGCCATCCCGACTTCAGCAGGGCCGGATGACTCAGTAACCTCAAAATCTGTACGTGCATACTACACACATCCACGACCCTGCATTTGCTTCATAGTCATAATTTTGTTCTCCCATGAAAATCTGTTTTCTCAAATTGTGTGGTTAAAGGACTCTCAAATTTCATTGAAGAATTTATTATTTTCAAGTATATGATGTATATATTTTTGGATGATTGAGATAATGTCATCCAAAAATAGGGGCAACATATGACGAAAATTCTACTAAGAAACGAATCTTGTTAAAAGCAATCAAAGTTGAAGCGGTCAAAATCAAGAACTTAAAATATCATTGGAAACTTTGGGATATCGGTTAAACTCTAAAAGCTCTCAAACATGGAGTGTTTATAGTCAAATCAGTCTGTGGCCGGATCTAACAAGCCAAGATCTCAAAATTGACTTCATTTGAGCATTCAAATATTTAAAATACATCAAATGATCAAAGGGATCATTTTGAGCCGTCCGATGAAGTGGAGTGCGGGTTTTGCATGTATTTACTGAGGCGCCACTCCTCTATAAATAAATCATTCCTCATATGAGGAGCAAGAGAGGAGAGAGCTCTAAAGCTTGAAGATCCTCCAAGCACAACGTGCCACCCACTCGGCGGTCATC
>JAKCPB010002035.1:0-42944 GCA_021442155.1 Cymbidium sinense | reverse complement strand
AAGTGCTTGGAGAATCAAAAGGAAAAGCTTCTTTTAATAAAAATAGTTGGTGGTGGAGTCAGAGTGTGCAAGAAAATATAAGAAATAAGAAGCATTATTATAAAATTTGGTTTAGATGTAAAACCTCAGAGAATTGGGAAAGATATAAAGTGGCCTATAGAGATTCTAAGAAAGCAATATATGATGCAAAAAATTTAGCTTTTAGTGATTTATACAATAGATTAGATACCAAAGAAGGTGAAAGATGTATGTATAAGTTAGCCAACCAAAGAGATAGGAAAAGTAAAGACCTAGTTCAAGTGAGGTGTATTAAGGATGAAAATAATAAAGTGCTTTTTTTAGAAATGGATATTGAAAATAGGTGGATGAGATATTTTGAAAAATAATTCAATGAAGGATCTGAAAGTATGATTGATTTTAGCAACCTTAATACCCTAAACAAAAATAGAGAATTTTGTTTTTATTATCGTACTAGTAAATCTGAAGTTATAGAAGCTTTAAAGAAAATGAAATGTGGAAAACAGTAGGACTTGATGATATTCCAATAGAAGTGTGGAAATATTTAGGAGATCAAGGAATTCCTTGGCTTACAAATCTTTTTAATGTTATTTTAAAGACTAAAAGATGCAGATGAGTGGAGGAAGAGTTTGTTGGTTCCCATATTTAAGAATAAAGGTGATGCACAAGAGTGTGCAAATTATAAGAGGAATTAAGTTAATGTCATTAAAATTATGGGAGAGAGTAATTGAGTATAGGTTACAATGTGATACAGAAGTTTCTCACAATCAGTTTGGTTTCATGCTGGGTAGATTTACTATGGATGTTATACATTTGTTAAGAGGTTTGATGGAGAAGTATAGAGAAAGTAAGGAGGATCTACATATGATATTTATTGATTTAGAGAAAGCTTTTAATAAAGTTTCAAGAGATGTTCTTTGGAGAGTTCTAGAATAGAAAGGAGTTAATATTGGTTATATTCAAGTCATTAAGGATATGTATACTAGAGCTATTACTTGTGTCCAAATACAAGGAGGATTGACAAAATATTTTCCTATTTCAGTTGGATTACATCAAGGATCAACTTTAAGCCCTTATCATTTTCTTTAGTTATGGATGTTCTTACTAGGCATTTACAGGAAGATGTACCTTGGTATATGCTTTTTGTTGATGACATTCTTCTTGTTGATAAAACTAGAGAGGGAGTCCAAGAGAAACTAGAATTATGGAGGTCAAAATTAGAGTCTAAAGGTTTTCATTTAAGTAGATCTAAAACTGAATATATGGAGTGTAATTTTAGTTGTAGAAGTTCTAGTGGTAGTGTTGTGACATTAGGTGAACAAGTCATTAATAAGAGTGAGTGATTCAGATATTTAGGCTCTATTCAAAATGATGGTGACATAGATGGAGATGTTATTAGTAGAATTCAAGTTGGATGGTTGAAGTGGAGGAATGCATTTGGCCTATGTGTGATAGAAAAGTTCCACTTAAACTTAAGGAAAATTTTATAAGATGGTGGTAAGACCTGCAATGAATTCTAGTGCAGAATGTTGGCCAATAAAGAGAAGCATAAGACTAAGTTAAGTGTTATAGAGATGAGGATGATCAGGTGGATAAGTGGATTTACTCTTAGAGATAAAATGTGAAATGAGTATGTTCGGGAAAACGTTGGAGTAGCTCATGGCGAGATAAGATTAGAGAGAGTTGCCTTAGATGGTTTGGCCACATAAAGCATCGACTCGATGACCGGTTAGGAGAGTAGATGCATTAGATTTGCCTTATGTTAAGAAAGGTAGAGGTAGACCTAAAAGACTTGGTTAAGATGTATAAAAAAAAGACCCAATATACTTGAATTAAATGAGAATTTGAAACATAATAGGACACAATGAGATGAAGGATTCATGTAGCCCACTTAGTGGGATAAAGGCTTGTTGTTTTTTATTTTGGTTTAGGTTTTTTTTTAGTTTAGGGTTTATGTTTTATTTTTATTTACTTTTATTTTATTTTTTAGGTTTAAGTTTTTTATTTTATTTTAGTTTTAGGGTTTAGGTTTAGGATTTAGTGTTTAGGGTTTAGGGTTTTATTTAGGATTCTTTTAAAGTTAAGTAAACCGGTAGGTTTAGGTTTATTTAGTTTATTTTATATTTTATTTAGGTTTATATTTTATTTTTATTTAGTTTACTTTATTTTATGTTTATTTATTTTGGTTTAGGTTTTTTTAGTTTATTTTTTTTAGGTTTAGGTTTAGGTTTATGTTTATTTTTAGTTTAGTTTATTTTTATTTTATTTTTTAGTTTTAGGATTTTAATTTTTATTTTAGGTTTATGTTTTTATTTTATTTTTTAGGTTTAGGTTTTATTTTAGGTTTATTTTTTAGGTTTTATTTTATAGTTTATGTTTAGGTTTATTTTTAGTTTATTTTATTTCATTTAGTTTAGGTTTAGGTTTAGTTTATTTTAGGTTTAGGTGTAGGTTTTTTTTAGTTTAGTTTAGTTTAGTTTAGGTTTATGTTTATTTTATTTTCATTTTAGGTTTAGGTTTTTTAGTTTAGTTTAGATTTTATTTTAATTTATTTTATGCTTTATTTTAGTTTTATTCTTTAAGTTTAGAATTTTATTTAGTTCATAATTTATTTTATTTTAGGTTTAATTTATTTGTTTAGGGTTTAGGGTTGGTTTATTTTAGGGTTTAGGTTTAGGTTTAGGGTTTATTTTAGATTAGGGTTTAGGGTTTTTTTTTTAAATTAAGTAAACGGGTAGGTTTAGGCTTATTTTGTTTATTATTTATTTATTTTATTATTTTATTTTTATTATTTAGGTTAATTTTTCATTTTTATTTAGTTTAGTTTATTAATTTTAGATTTATTTATTTTAGTTTAAGTTTTTATTTTAGTTTACTTTATAGGTTTAGGTTTAGGTTTATGTTTATTTTCTAGTTTAGTTTATATATTTATTTTATTTTGTATGTTTAAAATTTTCTTTTTTTTAGGTTTAGGTTTAGATTTTTTATTCTATTTTTTTAAGTTTAGGTATTTTATTTTATTTTAGGTTTATTTTATTTTATTTAGTTTAATTTTATTTTATTTTTTTATTTTAGGTTTTATTTTTTTTTTAGTTTTAGATTTATTTTAATTTATTTTTTTTTTTAGTTTTAGGTTTAGGGTTTATATTTTTTGGTTTATTTTATTTTTTTATTTTTTGTTTATGTTTAGGTTTTTTTAGTTTATTTTATTTATTAAAGTTTAGGTTTAGTTTATTTTAGCTTTAGGTTTAGGTTTTCTTATTTTAGTTTTTTTATAGTTTAGGTTTATTTTATTTTATTTATTTGATTTTTTTTTTGTTTAGGTTTTTTTTTTTTAGTTTAGGTTTATGTTTTATTTTATTTACTTTTAGGTTCTATTTTAGGTTTATTTTGTAGTTTTAAGTTTTTTTATTTAGTTTTATTTATTTAATTTTAGTTTAGGGTTTAGGTTTAAGGTTTATGATTTAATGTTTAGTTTAGTTTAGGTTTATTTTTTTAAATTTAGATAGTTTAGTTTATTTAGTTTATTTTAGATTTTTTTATTTAAGTTTATATTTATTTTATTTAGTTTAGTTTATTATTTTTATTTTGATTTTATCATAGTTTATTTTTTTTAGGATTAGGTTTAGGTTATGTTTATTTTTATTTTAGTTTGATTTTATTTTATTTTTTTTTGGTTTAGGTTTTATTTTTAATTTTAGGTTTTAGGTTATTTTTATTTTATTTTTTTTAGGTTTAGGTTTATTTTATTTTAGGTTTATTTTAAGTTTATTTTTTTATTAGGTTTTAGTTTATTTTATTATTTTATTTTATTTAGTTTAGGTTTAGGTTTAGGTTTATTTATTTATTTTAGTTTAGATTTATATTTTATTTATTTTATTTTAGGTTTAGGTTTTTTTAGTTTAAGGTTTAGGTTTTATTTTTATATTTTTTAGCATATTTTGGTTTATATTTATTTTTTTAGGTTTATTTATTTAGGTTTATGGTTTAGGGTTATGGTTTAGGGTTAGGGTTTAGGGTTTAGGGTTTAGGGTTTAGGGTTTAGAGTTTTAAGGTTTAGGGTTGGAGGTTTTAGGATTTAGGGTTTTTTTAAATTAGTAGGTAGGTTTATTTAATTTATTTAGTTTATTTTTTTATTTATTTTAGTTTATTTTATTTATATTTTTTATTTAGTTTAGTTTATTTTTTTTAAATTTAGTTATTTTATTTTAGTTTACTTTTTTTGGTTTAGTTTATATTTATGTTTATTTTTAGTTTAGTTATATTTTTATTTTACTTTTTAGGTTCAGGTTTTATTTTTTATTTTTAGGTTTAGGTTTAGATTTTATTCTTCTTTTTTTAAGTTTAGGTTTAGGTTTATTTTTAGGTTTGACTTTTTAGTTTAGGTATATGTCTATTTTTAGTTTATTTGATTTTATTTACCTTAGGATTTAGGTTTAATTTATTTTATGATTAAGTTTAGGTTTTATTTATTTTATTTTAGTTTTTTATTTTTTAATTTTTTTTATTTTTTTATTTTAGGTTTAGGTTTATTTTAGTTTATTTATTTATATTTTATTTTATTATATTTATTTAGGTTTATTTATTTATTTTTTATTTTTATTATTTATTTATTTAATTTATTTATTTATTTTATTTATTTATTTATTTATTTATTTTATTTTCTTTTTATTTTATTATTTTAGTTTAGTTTATTTTATTTATTTTATTTTATTTTATTTTCTTTATTTTAGGTTTACATTTTTTTTTTAGTTTAGGTTTTATTTTTTATTTTTTTAGGTTTTATTTTTAGATTTTTTTTTAAGTTTAGGTATTTTATTTTAGTTTATTTTATTTTATTTTAGTTTAGTTTTTATTTTATTTACATTTTTTTTTTTAGGTTTATTTTATTTTTTTAGTTTAGTTTAGGTTTTATTTATTTTATTTAGTTTAATTTTTTTATTTTATTTTTTTTAAATTTTTTAGGTTTAGGTTTATTTTAGGTTTTATTTAGTTTTATTTTTTATTTTATTTTATTTAGGTTTAGTTTTTTTATTTATTTTATTTGTAGGTTTTATTTAGTTTATGTTTAGGTTTTTTGGTTTTTAGGTTTTTAGGTTTTAGGTTTTATGGTTTAGGTTTTTTTAGGGTTTAGGTTTTTTTTATTTTAATTTTTAATTTTTTATTTTTTTATGTTTAGGGTTTAGGGTTTATTTAGGTTTAGGTTTAGGGTTTAAGGTTTTTATTATTTTAGGTTTAGGGTTTAGGTTTTATTTTATTTAGTTTTTATTTTTTTTAATTTTTTTTTAAATAAGTAGACTAGTAGGTTTAGATTTATTTAGTTTATTTTATTTTATTTTTTATTTTTTTATTTGATTATTTTTTTTAGTTTATTTATTTTTTTTAGGTTACTTATTTTAATTTAGCATTTTTATTTTAGTTTATTTTTTAGGTTTAGGTTTATTTTTTTTAGTTTAGTTTTTTTTAAATTTTTTTTTAATTTTTTTTAATTTTTGGTTTAGGTTTATGTTTTTATTTTAATTTTTTTGTTTAGGTTTTATTTATTTATTTTTTAGGTTTTATTTTTATTTAGGTTTAGGTTTTATTTTAGTTTATTTTATTTTATTTAGTTTAGGTTTTTTTTTTTTAGTTTAGGTTTAGGTTATTTTTTTATTTATTTTTAGGCTTATTTTTTAGGTTTATGTTTTATTTAGTTTTTATTTTATTTTTTATTTAGTTTAATTTATTTTATTTTTGGTTTTTTTTATTTATTTAGGTTTTTATTTTTTTAGTAGTTCAAGTTTTATTTATTTTATTTTAGTTTGTTTTATTTTTTTATTTTATTTTTTAAGTGTAGGTTTAGGTTTTAGTTTTAGTTTATTTTATTTAGGTTTAGGATTTTTTATTTATTTATTTTAGTTTTATTTAGTTTAGGTTTAGGTTAGTTTATTTAGGTTTAGGTTTAGTTTTATTTATTTTAGTTTAGTTTATTTTAATTTTATTTTAGGATTAGGTTTTTTTCTTTTAGTTTAGGGTTTAGGTTTTATTTTTTATTTATTTTTAGGTTTATTTTTTAGGTTTAAGTTTTTATTTTATTTTATTTTTATTTTTGGTTTAGTTTTTTATTTTATTTATGTTTTTTATTTTTTAGTATAGTTTATTTATTTTTATTTTAGTTTTTTTTTTTTTAGGTGTGGGTTTATGTTTTAATTTTATTTTATTTTGGTTTAGGTTTATTTATTTATTTTATTTTAGGTTTTATTTAATTTAGGTTTAGGTTTAGGTTTATTTTATTTTAGTTTAATTTAGTTTAGTTTATTTAGTTTAGGTTTATGTTTATGTTTATTTTTTTTTAGGTTGTAGGTTAGTTTTTATTTTTTATTTATTTTAGGTTTATTTTAGGTTTATTTTTTTATTTTTTATTTTATTTTATTTTAGGTTTTATTTTATTTTGTTATTTTTATTTTATTTATTTTTTTTATTTTTAGGTTTATTTATTTTTAGTTTAGTTTATATTTTATTTATTTTATTTTAGTTAATTTTATTTTTTATTTTATAGGTTTAGGTTTATATTTATTTTATTTAGGCAGTTTTAGGTTTTATTTAGTTTAGGTTAGTTTTATTTTTAGGGTTTAGGGTTAGTTTTTAGGTTTTAGGTTTAGTTTTAGTTTAGGGTTTAGGGTTTAGGGTTTAGGTTTAGTTTAGATTAGGGTTTTTTTAGCTTTAGTTTATTTTAAATTTAGGGTTTAGGTTTATGTTTTAATAGGGTTAGGTGTAGGGTTAGTTATTTAGTGTTTAGGTTTAGTTTTAGGTTTAGGGTTTTAGGTTTTAGGGTTTAAGTTTAGGTTTAGGGTTTAGGGTTTAGGGTTTAGGTTTAGGTTTAGGGTGGTTTAGAGTTTGGTTTAGGGTTTTAGTGTTTAGTTTAGGTTAATGGTTAGGGAAGTTTAACTTAGTTTAGGGTTAGTTTAGGGTTTTGGGTTTAGGTTTAGGGTTTAGGGTTTTTAGGGTTTAGGGTTTAGGGTTCAATGTTAGTTTAAGGTTTAGGGTTTAAGGTTTTATGGTTTAGGATTTAGGGTTTAGGGTTTGGGTTAACATTTATGGTTTAAGGTTTAGGGTTTAGGGTTTGGGTTACGATTTAGGGTTAATGGTATAGGGTTTTTTTTTTAAAAAAAAGTTAGAATTTTAGTACCATAAAAGGAAAAGATATAATGTCCTTAAAAGTGATAAAGCTCAAAATTCTATGATAAACTAAAAAAATCTAAAACCATAAGAAAAGAAAATAAAAGAAAAAACAACTAAAAGGATGAGAAACAAATGACAGTAAAAAACATGAAAACATGAAAAAAAAAGTTGATTCAGTTCATGATTGTTTTGAGAAAGGAAGATAAGCAAGCTCCATAGCAACAAGTAGGGATGAGAAACTGCCTGTAAAGTTCCAACCTATGAAAGAATTGCAAAACACCAAGGCAAAAGTCATATCTAAAAGGATAAGGATAAAGAGAGCAAAAGGAGAGGAGAAAGAAAAGGCTCATGCTCGTTAAGATCATCTCAATGGGAATAATACATATGAGCATCCAAACTTCATAAGAAAGGTTACAATCATATGTAAAGCTACCAACCAAAGAGGGAGGTGAGTAACATCAAAATCATAGCCGACATACCTAATAGCCATCCAAGGCAAGCAATCCATAGTGATCAATCACTAGAAAATAGAGAAAATAACCGAGTAATTAGACCAACCCTAAAAAAAATAGATTCACATAAAGCTAGCAACCCAGAAGTTACAACAAGATCATTGGCCAAGCTAATGGAACCAAGCAGTAACACCACCAAAAACCACCACATACAAGGAAACAACCAAGGCCAACACACAAAGGAAGCCAAAGGCGCCACCACCAGAAACCAAAATCCCAATTTAGAAGGATCAACAAAGGTTTGCAAGAAAAAGCGACAACTTGGCCAAGAAGAAGAAGAAAACCAACAAAGAGAAAGGCGACCAAAGATTCAAGGATAAATAAAAGTCCTCCCACAAAAAGCTAAGTAAAACATCCATAAAAAGAGAATAGCCCATCACCAACAAAGGAAAGATCCCCATCACAAAGGAAAAGCAAAAAAAAATAACAAAACACCACAATAGAGAAACAACCAACCAATCGACCAACATACATAAACCACCACATAGAAAACCAAGTCAATGTAAATACCACATCAAGCCAAAAATACAAAATAACCAAAGCAAAAAAGTGACAACAAATAAATAACAAACCCAAAGCCATGCAGAGGAAGGCTAAAAAGAGAGGAGGACAAAACCAAAACCAAAAGTAACAAAATAGAATTAGTGACCACCAATCCCGATCAATAAGAGAGAAAGTAACAACCAAACAAAACCATAATTCCAAAATGAAGCAAAGCTATGACATACAATAGTAAAAAGGAAAAATAGCCAAAAATAAACTATCCAACCAACCAAAAGTCAACATAACCACCAACAACAGCCAAAAAACCAAATCCATTAACCACCATCATGAAAACCACCCAAGAAATATAAAAGAAGAAACAAGAACCACAACCAAGTAAAGGAGGTAAAATCAAAAATAAAAAAAAAAAAAGACCAAAAAGATAGACAAAATACATCAAGGAAAAAATATAATGGTAAAACAAAAACCAACAATAGTAGGAGAAATATCAATGACAAAACAAAAGTGACCAAAAAACCAAGTCAGATCTCAAAGTAAAAGAATACCACAAAAGTAACAACCAACCAAAAAATGAAAAAAAAACAAAACAACCCAAAGAGGAAGTTTAAAGAGGGAAAACAAAAAAAAGTAAACCTAAACATTAAAAAAAACCAACACAAAAAAAGAAAATAATATAACAAATAATATATCAATCCAAAATTAAACCACAATAGTTTTAATATTTTAAAAAGTGAAAACTAGTTTATTGCTAACCAAAGTAGAACTAAAAACCAACCACCATATAGCAAATTAACTTGAGCAACCAAAAGAGATGTAAATTATAAAAATAAAGAAATAAAATGAATTAAAATAAGAGAAAAAATAATAATCAAAGAACAATAAGCAGACCAAAAAACCAAAACAACTTTATAAAAATAGAACCATATAGCAAAAGCCAAAAGTAGCTCAAAAAAATAAAATGATAGGAGAGTGAAAATAGCAAATGTCCACAACCATAAGGTTTAGAACCAAAAGCAATGACACATCAAAACCAACTAAAACCAAGCTTTATCAATTAGGTATCTAGTGTTGATCAATGGATAATCCAGCATTTATAAGGTCAAGTCAAATAAATGAAATCTTAAATTAGCCCTAAAGTAGCCAAAATTTTCTAAACATTAATAAGAAGGATATGAATTTTTACAAACTTAATGATTTTTATGATTAAGAGTGGAATAAATCATTTCTTTTATATTAGATTTAGCATGTCAAGAAGAAGAGTATCAATTAATATTTGAGGACCTTTCATAATTTTTAATAACTTTGTTCATAAGTTGATATAAGAAAGAGAATAGAAAATAAATGATAGTATTAAATAAGAGAATCAACCACCATATTTATTAAGCAAAGAACCATTAGACAAATCAAATTTTCTTTTTGATCTAATGGTTAATCATAGCATAACAAAAATGGTAGAATGATTCCCAATTTTAGCCACAATTTATAGCCTATAAAATGAATGATAACAAGATTCATAAAATAGCATGAATTCTAGTAGAAAGAGGAAAAATGATATTTAGATCATTTCTATCCATCTAGATACTAAAAGGGTAATAACAATAGAATTTGATATGACCTTTCATAATAAAAACTTGAAAGTTGATATTAAAGAGAGCCATGAAATATATTAAATAAATCATCAACCATAACCATAATTTAGAAGAAATAGCACCATTAAAAACATGATTAACATTTTAATATAAAGAGAAATTGAAGGAAAATAAAATTTATCAGAAAATGTGATAAAAGTTACTTTCAAAATCCTCAAGCTAAATTGAATAAGAAAAATGATATTGTTCCAAAGTTTAATGAAAGCATTAGAGTAGTTTTGTTTATCCAATAAATTTCCAAACCTCTTTAAGAACAAAATCACCATTGTAAGAAAGCTTAAGAATTTTCTAAAGAAAATAGCGATATTTTAAAGTTATCAAGAGAAATAGGGATATAATTCTCAACTTTGTTGTTCCAAATGTAAATAGAAAGAGTTAACTTTGATAGCTAGAGTGGGTATAATTATAGAGCCATTTAATCCAATTATCTTTAAAAGAAAAAAGAACTTGAATGAATACCAGATGTTAATTCAACAACCATTTAATGGAGCAAAACCATTTCCAAATCAGTCACCATAAGCATAGATAAGATGTTTACCTTGGCAATTTTTTCATCATAAAATTATCCCAAAGGCTATAATTCTTTCTAAATTCCAGAGCTTATGAGAGAAGGTAATAATTCATGAATGGGTTTAAGACCACTTCTAGGACCAACATTTATGAAGAAGTTCAATGCATTATTTTAGTATAATTATTGGATAAAATTTATTAAAAATCAATTCATAGTAGCATTAGTGGGGATAATAGTTTGAATCAAATAAAAGAGGCATTGAATTGAGAGTGCTTTAAGAATAGTGAGCACCACTAAGGAAGTAAATGAAATTCTAAATGAAATTTTATTTAAATTTTTTAATTAACTCATCAAAAGATGGGATTGTTTATACCTTTAAAAGAGAGAAGTACTAAAAGGAAAGTTGATGCTTAATGTTATGATATGTAGATTTGATTAATTTTATTATTGGAGATGCTTGAAGAAGTAATAAATAACTTTTGTTATCATTGATATATATACCACTTTCTAATAAATTTATTTAAAAAAAATCTTGAGATTCTTGATATGATAAATAGAAGCTTTGCAAAAATAATGAAATCATCTACAAAGCTTAAATGAAAATAGAAGACCACCAAGAGTTCTAATACTAGGATTGTTAAAGAATAAATCATTGATGCTCCTAGATAAGTACTCAAAAATAATAAATAATGAGATAAAGGATCCCTTGTCTTTGGCCATGGAAGAGGAAAGAAAAGAAAGGCTTCCCCATTAAGAAAATAGAAAACTGCATTATTAATATAATTTTAATAAGAAAAATAAATTTTATTAATCAAATAAATTTAGAATATGGAAAGAAATGTATTGTCAAAGGCTTTGGTAATATCTAATTTGAAATAATGTTGCCACCTCTAGTCTTGGCATCAAGATCTTGAATTAATTGGTAAGTAGAATATTATCAAAAATAGATCTACTTCAATAAAACCAATTTTGGTTTAGAGAGATAATTTTATTAAGTAAGGATTGGGCTTGTTGGTTAAATTTTGGAAATCAATTGAAGAAGGTGCAAATACTAATAGGTCTACTACTAATAGTACATATTATCTTTCTTAGGTATGAGAATAATAAGCAGAAATATCTAGGAAAAGGATTACCATTAAAAAAATCAACCACGACCTCAATCAAATCATTTTTAATGATAAACCAACATTTTGAAAAACTTGGGTAGTGAAACCCTCAGGACTAATAATAATCTATATTCATGCTATTATGGACTTGCAACATTTTCATCTTCATTAGGTACAATATAAGCAAATGATTATCATTAGTAATAATAGAAGGAATCAAATGTGATTTAGAAATATCTTCATAAGAGCAACATACTAAGCATATTTCTAAAGTAATTAATAATTAATCCATAATATCATTATTCTCCATAATCCATTCTCCATTATCATAATTTTAGAATATTATTTAAAGCTCTTTTATTAATTAAAATAATAACTAGTATTTTTTCACCATCCACAATATGCTTACTAATAAGTTTTGGCACAAGTAAGTCTCTTCCATATTTTGAAGTTAATAAGTTTATCTTTCCTATCAAGTCCTTAATCTTAGAAGATCAAACATAATAGAGACTTCAAGATCACAAACCAATTTTTCCATTTATTAATATTATCAAAAGGTTTTAAAATAATGCTTGTTTTCCACAAATTTTGTTTAAGTCTTTTAAGTCAAAGTCTACTCATCCCCATAATCAAATTATGAGGATGTAAAGGGAGCTTTCCAATTATTAGCCACAACATCAAAAAATCAATATATTGAATCCACATGTTGTGAAATCTAAAAGAGAAATTTATGTAATCTATTAGAATTATCTTTAATAGAAACTAGAAGAGGAGCATGATCCAATAAGGTTATGCTTAAATGATCAATAAGTAATAGGCCATTGAGTAATCTAATGAGTATTAAAAAAATGGTCCAACCTTTGCCAAAGTCTAGAGTTTTTGCTAAGTATAATTAGAACCCTTAAAGCCAATATCAATCAAATTACAATCAAGGATCATATTGGAGAAATCTTCCATGGAATGAATATTAGGAGAGTAACCACCACTTCATTTAAGAGAATAAAATAGTGTCAAATCACCACCCACAAACTAAGGTTTGTTAACGAGGTAGTAAAATTCTTCAAATTATTCCAAAGAAGATTTCTACCAGATCTATAACAAGATGCATAAACAAAAGAGCCCAAAACACAATAGTCACCATAAGAGATTTGAGCATTAACAACTTGTTGAAAATCATCAATAATAGAAACCTCACAAAATTATCCCAAAACACCAAATCTTATTACTAAGATTAGAGAAAATTTATTGAAACCGATTATTCTAGTTAATTTTATTAGCATGGATAAAAGGCTAGAATAAAAAATAAAGAAATATATTGAATCGACAAAGATTTCTAATATGATTATGATTAGAGGGTGATCCCCTAACATTCCAAATAAGAAAATTAAACATAAGTAAAATAAAAAAGGGGTTAAGCAAAGGTTAATTAAGAGAGGAGAGGTCATAATCTAGTATTTTGGACAATTTGGGAGGGAATTTTAACACTTTTTTTCTTTTTAGCATGATAAGTTTGAAAACCTTTCCTTTTCCCCTAAAGTTATCATCCGAAGATTTAGTAACATTGGTCACAAACTTTAGGAATTCTCCAAGTGTTTGGAGGGAGTTCACCCTCTTCCAAATCCATTATTATTAAACAAATGAGATTAGGATTAACATGAAATGATTTATTAAGAAGCAAGTGTGAAATCCATTTAAAAGTAGTAGATAGATAAATCTTTTAAATTTAAATCATTTTAAACTAAATTAAAGTCATTTTAAAATCAATATCATGAGAAACAAATATAATCTCCATTGAATTTAAATGATGCATAACATTGATATATTAATATTTTCAATTAAATATTCAAATCAAAAAAAAAAAAAAAAAATCATCATATTTTGAAAATTATTATTTTCAACATTAGAAAACTTTAATTCTAGAAGAAATAAGAGGAAAACACCTTATTAGGAACATTCAATTCTTTTTTTAGATTAACTTTTGAACATAAATGGATCGACTTATGGTTAGGAACAACATTCTCTTTAGGATTTCATTTTTTAAGTGAGCATGTATAAAATATTCCAAATTATCATGCCATGAATTTTAGAGTGGGAACATAAAGGAAGGTTCTCCAATTCAACCTTTTTCATATACTCATATTTTTTAGATCCAATCACTTCCTTAGGGTATTTTTTTGGTATGTCTAATTACAGATTAGGAATAGAAGGTCAGATTTTGTAGTTGTTGAATTAATTTGTAATGCCAAAAAAGCACACAAAAAAGCACATGATTTAAATAAATGAATTGCATATTAGAGATAACCAAACCGATAATAGGGATTCTTCCTTAATGTCAAAAGTGGTGACCATTTCAACAAACTCATTTGACAATTAAAAAAATAAGAATGGTGAGAAAAACACATGAATAATCATTCATTAGTTGAATCAAAATGTGGTGATAATAAACTAGTGAGAAGCTTGATGACAGAAAGAAAGAGTGAATCTTTAGAATGAAATAAAGTTCGATCAAATGAGATGATGATTTAAAATTTGGGATTAGGTTTTACAAATTTACTTTAGCATAAAGTTTAGAAAGGTTATAGGTTTTGCAATGTTTATTTGGGTTTATTTATTTAAGGTTTAGGAGTAAGATTTATATTTAGTTTCTTAGTTTAGGTTTGAGTTTAGTGTTTAAGAATTTTAGTGTTTAGGGTTTAGGGTTTAGGTTTTAGGTTTATTTAGGTTTAGTTTAACTTTATGGTTTTGGTTTTTTGAACAAATTATTAACATTTCTTCTTTTGATTTTTTTTGGTTTTTTAAGTATTAGGAGTCATAGGTTTAGATTTTCATCTCTTTAGGTTTAGTAGCGGTATTTTATTTTAGTTTTAGTATTTGGATTTCATAATTTTAGAGGTTTATTATTTTTTTTAGTTTTAGTTGAGGTTTTAGGGTTTTTAGTTTATTTTAGGGTTTATGTTTTGTTTAGGTTTTATTTTAGTTTAGGTTAGGTTTTGGGTTTAGGTTTAAATTTATTTTTTAATTACTTTAGTTTTAGGTTTAGGTTTAATTTAGTTTAGGTTTATGGTTTAGGGTTTTATTTTTTAGGGTTTAGGTTTAGGTTAGGGTTTATTTATTTAGTTTAGTTTAGGTTTTTATTTTTTAGTTTAGGGTTTAGGTTTAATTTATTTAATTTATTTTAGTTTATTTTTTTAGTTTAGTTTATTTAATTTAGGTTTTTTTATTTATTTTAGGTTTAGGTTTATTTTATTTTAGTTTAGTGTTAGTTTATTTTAGGGTTTATTTATTTTATTTAGGTTTTATTTTTTATTTTTTATTTTTTATTTTATTTTTTTAGGTTTAGGTTTTTTTATTTAGGATTTAGTTTGTTTTTTTATTTTAGGTTATTTTATAGGTTTTTAGTTTAGGTTTTATTTATTTATTTTTTATTTTTTAGTTTAGGTTTATGTTTATTTTATTTTAGTTTAGGTTTATTTTTTTTAAATTTTTTTATATTTAGGTTTTTTTAATTTATTTTTGTTTGTTTTATTTATTTTTAGTTTATTTTATATTTTATTTTTGTTTAGTTTTATTTTTAGTTTTTATTTAGTTTCTTTTATTTCTTTTTTAGGTTTATTTATTTTAGTTTAGGTTTTATTTAGTTTATTTTAGGTTTAGGTTTAGGTTTAGTTTTTTTTAGTTTAGTTATTTTATTTTTATTTTGGTTTATTTTATTTTTTTTTTTTATTTTAGATTTTAGTTTTTTATTTTTTTTTATTTTAGGTTTATTTTAGTTTAGGTTTAGGTTTATTTTTTTTTTATTTTATTTAGTTTGGTTTTAGGTTTAGTTTATTTTAGGTTTAGGTTTAGGTTTTATATTTTAGTTTAGGTTTAGGTTTTTTTTTTTAGTTTAGGTTTGGGTTTTAGTTTTATTTATTTTAGCTTTATTTTTTAAGTTTACATTTTAGTTAGTTTTTTTATTTTATTTTATTTTAGTTTGGTTTATTTTTTTTATTTAGTTTTATTTTATTTAGGGTTTATTTTTTTAGTTTATTTTTTAGTTTAGTTAGGTTTTATCTTTATTTTAGTTTAGTTTTTATTTATTATTTTATATTTTTTAGTTTTGGTTTAGTTTAGGTTTTATTTTTATTTCATTATTTTATTTTATTTAGGTTTATGTTTATTTTTATTTTTTGGTTTATATAGTTTAGGTTTAGGTTTTTTAGGGTTTAGTTTATATATTTTAGGGTTTAGGGTTAGGTTTTTTATTTTTTATTTTTTTTTCATTTTAGGTTTAGGAATTATTTAGGGTTTATTTTGGTTTAATTATTAGTTTATTTTTTTATTTTTTGTTTAATAGAGATTTATTCAACATTTTTTCTTTTTTATTTTAGTAGTTTTTAAGTTAGATATTTTAGAGTTTTTATTTTTTAGTTTATTTTATTTTATTTTTTTTTATCTCAAGTTGGATCCACCATCATATTTATTTTATTATTTTTAACCTTATTTTTTTTTTTACCTCCTTTATTTTTTTTATTACCTTTTTTTTACCAAATCTTAGCTTTTTGTTGTTTAGGTTATCTTAGGGTTTAGGTTTATTTTTTTTAGGGTTTAGGTTTTTTATTATTTTTAGGTTTAGATTTAGGGTTTGGGGTTTAGGGCTTAGGGTTTAGTTTAGTGTTTAGGGTTTTAGGTTTAGGGTTTAGGGTTTATAATTTGGGTTTAGGTTTATTTAGTTTAGGTTTAGGTTTTAGAGTTTAGGGTTTAGGGTTTAGGTTAGTTTTAGTTTAGGTTAGGTTTTTTTTAATTTTCTTTAAATTTTTTTTTTTTAAATTTATTTTATTTATTTAGTTTATTTTTTTATTTTTTATTTAGGTTTATTTTTTATTTTTTATTTGGTTTAGTTTATTTATTTAGTTTATTTATTTTAGTTTAGGTTTTATTATTTTATTTATTTTTTATTTTAGGTTTATTTTAGTTTATTTTTTTATTTTATTTTTATTTTATTTTTTATTTTATTTTATTTTTTTTAGGTTTTATTTTTATTATTTTTAGGTTTTAGTTTAGGTTTAGGTTTTTTATTTATTTTAGTTTAGGTTTTTTTTTTATTTTATTTTTATTTTTAGTTGGGTTTAGGTTTAGTTATTTTAGGTTTAGGTTTAGGTTTATTTTAGTTATTTGGGTTTAGTTTAGGTTTTAGGTTTAGGGTTTAGGGTTTAGGGTTATTTTGTTTATTTTTTTTTTATTTTTTTTTAGGGTTTTTAGGTTTTAGGTTTAGGGTTTTTTAGTTTGGTTTAGGTTTTTATTTTCTTTATGTTTATTATTTTTTTTTATTTTATAGTTTATATTTTTTTTTATTTATGTTATTTTTATTATTATTTTATTTTATTTATTTTTTTTTATTTTTTTATTTTATTATTTTTATTTAGTTTTTAGGTTTTATTTAGTTTTTTTTTTTAGTTTATTAGGTTTTATTTATTTTGGTTTAGTTTAGGTTTATTAGTTTTTTTAGGTTTTTAATTTATTTATTTATAGGTTTAGGATTATTTTTTTATTTATTTTTTATATAGGTTTATTTATTTTAGGTTTATTTTTTATTAGGTTTAGTATTTTTTTTATAGTTTTTAGTTTATTTATTTAATTTTAGGGTTATTTTAGGGTTTATTATTTTTTTTAAATTAGTTTAGGTTTAGGTTTATTTAGTTTATTTTTTATTTATTTTAGTTTATTTTATTTTTATTATTTGGTTTATTTTATTTTATTTAGTTTAGTTTATTTATTTTGTTTATTTATTTAATTTATTTTTTATTTTAATTTATTTTTTAGGTTTTATATTTATTTAGTTTTTTTAATTTAGTTTTTTATTATTTTATTTTAGGTTTAGGTTTATTTTATTTTTAGGTTTAGGAGGTTTAAGTTTTTATTTTATGTTTATTTTTAGGTTTAGGTTTATTTTTAGTTTATTTTATTTTATTTAGTTTAGTTTAAGTTTAGGTTAGTTTATTTTATTTAGGTTTAGGTTTTATTTATTTTAGTTTAGATTTAGGTTTAATTTTTTTTTTTAGTTTAGGTTTTATTATTTTTTTAAGTTTTATTTTTGGTTTAATTTTTTAGGTTTAGGTTTTATTTAGTTTTATTTTATTTTATTTTAGGTTTATTTATTTTTTATTTTAGGTTTATTTTATTTTATTTTTTTTAATTTTTAGTTTAGTTAGGTTTTATTTTATTTATTTTAGTTTATTTTATTTTAGTTTATTTTTGGTTTTAGGTTTAGGTTTACATTTAGTTTAGGTTTTTTTAGGTTATGTTTATTTTATTTTATTTTGGTTTATTTTTATTATTTTATTTTTTAGGTTTAATTTATTTTATGTTTAGGTTTTAGGTTTTTTAGGTTTAGTTTAGTTTAGTATTTGGGTTTATGGTTTAGGGTTTATTTTTAGGGTTTAGTTTAGGGTTTAGGGTTTAGGTTTAGGTTTAGGGTTTAGGGTTTAGGTTTTAGGGTTTAGGGTTTTAGTTTAGGTTTATTTTATTTATTTATTATTTAGTTTTTTATTTATTTTTTATTTTTTTATTTTTTTATTTTTTTTTTAGTTTAGTTTAGGTTTATTTTATTTATTTTTTTTTTATTTAGTTTATTTATTTTTTATTTTATTTATATTTTTTTATTTTTTTTTTTTTATATATTTTTTATTTTTATATTATTTTAGGTTTATTTTATTTTTATTTTAGGTTTATTTTTTATTTTATTTTTGTTTTATTTTTTTTAGTTTAGGTTTAGGTTTTATTTATTATTTTGTTTAGTTTTTTTATTTTATGTTTTTTTTAGGTTTAGGTTTAGTTTTAGGTTTTGTTTATTTTAATTTTTTTTTTATTTTTAGGTTTTGTTTAGTTTAGGGTTTAGGTTTTATTTTTTTAGGTTTATGGTTTAGGGTTAGTTTAGGGTTTTTTTTTAGGAAAATTAGGTATTTTATTATTTAGAAAAATTTAGTTTAGAGTAAATTTAGCTAATGCTAGTTACAATAAATTAAAGAGATAAACCCACTATTAAATAATATAAGAAAGCAAAAGAAAACAAAAATCAAGTTTAGAAAATCAATGTAGCAACAAACTTATTTTGGTTAGTTTAGAGATATAGATTTTAGAAATCTTAACATATTTTAGGATTTTATAATTAAGAACATAAAAAAGTAAAACAAATAGGAGTAAAGTAAAGAGGCTTAGGTGTTAAATCATCTCAGGAGCAACACTATATGTAAGAAACTTTAGGAAGGGTTACAATTACATATAATAACCAAAGGAAGAAGAGTGGGAAACATAGCCTTCAAAATACCTCATGGTCATCAGTTTATCAAGAAAATCCTCCAGTTGGCAAACATAAAGCCACCAAGCCATAAACAACCAATAATAAGGGAAAATCAACCAACCATATAGTAGTAGTTAGGGAGCACCACCAAAGCCACCACCAAAATGAATATACAAAAGCATCATGATAGGGTAACAACACAAACTAGAGATAAATAAGAACAAAATAGAAAATACAAGTGCTCATATTACAAAGAAAAAAGAAAACAGTAGCAAATAACAACTATCATAAAATAGAAAATTTAGAGCAAGAGAAAAAATCAAGCAAGAGAAACCAAATATATCACTAAAGAACAACCAAGTTCAAACATTCACCAAGGAGGCAAAAAAATTGGCCAAAATAGACCTCAACCAACCCACCAATATGATAAACTAAACCAAGCAACATATCCTCTCAAACCATATGTAGAATGTAAGTCACTTAGCCAAGAATGAATGCAATATTAAAAATTTTTAAAGAAATCTTAAATTTTAAGTTTTGTAGAAAATTAATTTTTGATTTCATAATGACAAGATACATTCACAAAAACAAAAAGTAAATAATAAAATGACATAATAAACCAAAAAAACCAAATAAATGGCTAGTCCAAAATAAAATAGCTTCAAAGAGTACTCAATAGTACAATACAATAATAGTATCTCACAAGAGTACAATGAATAAAAACACAAAAGAAAATACAAAATAAAATAAATCTCTCAAAATACAAACTATCAAAAAAAATGATCAAACTTATAAAGATCACAACAAAAGCAAGATAATCTCACAATAAGAAATAAAAATAAATATCTAGTGATCACAATCTTTATGTTAACAATTTGTAGACTAATATAAAAATGATTTCACAATAAATTAACAATATCGCACAATAAAATAAACACCAAGAATAAGAAACCAAAAAGATTCCAATTAAAGCTAAATCAAAAAAATACTTAAATAAAAGATATGAATAATAAAAGAGAATAGCCAAAATAAAAATTAGAAAAGACAAGTAAGATAGACTAAAATCCATCATCAAGCAGCAAAAATATAATAGGAATAACACCAAACCAACAATAAAAGTAGGAGAAATATCAATGAGGGCAAAATAACCACACCAAGTTAGGCACCATACACCAAACCAAGTCACTAGATCTCAAACAAAGAATAGCCACTAAATAGCCTTTAACAACCAACCAAAATGAACAAAACAAAAAAAGTAGAGCCAAGAGGGAAGACCATTATAGGAAGAGGTGATAACAACTAAAGAAACAACCCAAACCATAAAAACCACCAAAAATCCACAAAAGAAGAAATAATAGTCAACAAATAACCTCCACCTTGCCAAATCAATCCAAAATTAAACCACTAGCCCGATGTACCAACAGAATGGATAAACCAACTAACCCAGATAACCACAACATACCACCAACCAAGGCTAGCCAACTACAACCAACCAATAGTAGCAGAAAATCTAACAGTTAAGGAAGCAACCAACCAAGAGATATTGCAAACCCCATATAGAAAATAGCAAGGAAAGCCACCAACCAAATGAAGGTCACCAAAAATAACCAAGCAAAAATAATCACCCAACCAGGCAAACAATAGCCACTAGACCAAAAAAACCAAAACAACCTAGGCAAAAAAATAGGAACCACTAGGTAGCAACCACCAGGCCAACCCAAAAGCAAGTGCTCAAAAATAAAACCATGCATAGGCCCAGAGTGAAAATAAGCAAATCCACAACCCAAGGGTTTAACAAGGGGAACCAAAAGCAAACATCAAAACCAACTCAAAAAAACCAAACCAAGAAAATTATAATATGAGATAAGGTAATCTAGTGTTATCAGATTGACCAAACCTTAAAGTTTGGGCAAATTTTTATTATCAAATAAAGTGAAATCAGTTAAGTTAATAAGTAAGAAATGCACAAGCATTACCTTCAAGAAGGATATGGAAATTTTATAACAAACTTGAGAAAGATGATTTTTAGTATGATTAAGAAGATAGAATAAATCAGCATTTCTTATTATATTAGAGTTTAGCATGTCAAGAAGCAAGAGTGCATCAACTTCAATCCATATGTTGAGGAAACCTTTATTCAAATAATTTTTTAATAGCTTTATTGTGACTCATAAGCTCCATAGATGTAATATGAGAGGATAGGCAAAAGCACAAATGATAGTACCTTTAGAATCCTAAGAATACCAATACAACCATATTTATTGGAAGCTAGAACCATCAATTCACTTTAATCAAATTTTCTTTGGGTTTGATCAATGGTTAATCATAGCTCTCTTATAACAAAAACATTGTAGAATGATTCCCAATTTTTAGCCACAAATTTATAGCCTCTAAAATGAATGTAACTAAAGATTGGCATAAAATAGAGCATGAATTTTTTCTTTGGTTCTTAGATCCTTTATGGATCATAGGAATACCATGATATTTAGCATCATTTTCCATCTAGATGAACTAGATAAGGTAATAATAACTAGAACTTTGATATGACCTTTCATAATTTTTTGGAAAAGACTTGAAGAAGTTGATATATGGAAGAGAGCCATGAAAGTCATTGGTATTAAATAAATCATCATACCATAACCATAATTTAGAAGAAATAGCACCATTGACAAAACATGATTAACATTTTCAATATGAAATGGCACTTTGAAGGAAAATAAAACCCTTTATTCTAGAAAAAGTGTCCCTGAATAAAGTTATTCAAAATCCTCCAAGCTAAAATTGAATAAGAAATGGGAATGATATTGTTCCAAAGTTTAATGAAAATTAGAGGAGTTTTGTTTATCTCTAATAAATTCAAACCTCTTTAAGAACAAAATCACCATTGTAAGAAAGCTTAAAGAGAATTTGGTCAGTTTGTTAAAGAAAATAATATTTCTAAAGTTATCTAAAAGAGAAATAGGGATATAATTCTCAACTTTGTTTGTTCCAAGTGTATTATGCTAGAAAGAGTTAACTTTGATAGCTTCGAGTGGGTAAATAAAGTGTCAATAGAGCCATTGCCAATCAATTATCTTTCCAAAAGAAAAAAGAACCTGAATGAATACCCCAAGATATTAAGGGTTCAACAACCCATTTAATGGAGCAAAGCCATTTCCAAACTGGAGAGTCACCAACTTTATAAGCACAAATAAGAGGGTGTTTACCTTGGCTCATCATAAAGTTAGCCCAAAGGTTATCATTCTTTCTAAAATTCCACAGGAGCTTATGAGAGAAGACTAATAGCTTCATGAATGGTTTGCAACGAGACCACCTTCACCCAAGGGACCATAAAATTTACAAGAAGTCCAATGCATTATTTTAGTAGAATTATTGGATCCCCAAAAAATTTATTAAGCAAGCGATCAATTGATAAGAGTAGCATTAGTGGGGATAATAGTTTGAATCAAATAAAGAGGCATTGAATTGAGAGTGCTTTTAAGAATAGTGAGCACCCAAAGGAAAGTAAATGAAATTCCCAAATAGAAATTTTATTTAAAATTTTTTGAATTAACTCATCAAAAGATGGGATTGTTTCAGACCTTTAAAAGAGGAGCACCCAAGTACTAAAGAGGAAGGTGTTGATGTTTAAAGTTAGTGATATGTAGGATTTGATTAATTTTATTATTGGAGATGCTTGAAGAAGTAATAAAACAACTTTTGTTATCATTGATAGATATACCACTTTCTCTACCAAATTTATTTAAAAAAATCTTGAGATTCTTGATATGATGAATAGAAGCATTGCAAATAATGAAATCATCTACAAAGCTTAAATGAGAAACTAGAAGACCACCAAGAGTTCTAATACATACTAGGATTATTTTAGAATAAATCATTGATGCTCCTAGATAAGTACTCAACAATAATAAATAATGTAGGAGATAGAGGATCCCTTTCTTTGGCCATGGAAGAAGAAAGAAGCCCAAGGCATCCCATTAAGAAAATAGAAAACAAGCATTATTAATACAATTTTTAATAAGAAAGATAAATTTATCGAATACCCAAATAAATTTAGAATATGGATAAGGAAATCCCAAGATATTGTCAAAAGCTTTGGTAATATCTAATTTGAATAATGTTGCCACCTCTAGTCTTAGCATCTAGATCATGAATTAATTGGTGAATATTATCAAATAGATCTACCTCTAACAAAACAATTTGGTTTAGAGATAATCCTATGAAGTAAAGGATTGAGCTTGTTGGTTAAATTTGGAAATCTTATTGAAGAAGGTGCAAAGACTAATAGGTCTAAAATCTCCAATAGTTATTATCTTTCTTTGATATGAGAATAATAAAAGTGCTAGAAAATATCTAGAAAAGGATTACCATTAAAAAAAAATCAACCATTGCCTCAACCAAATCATTTTTTAATAATAGACCAGCATTTTTGAAAAAATTAATTGAAACCCTCGACTAATAAAATCTATGTTCATGCTATTAAAGAACTTTAAAATTTCCTCTTCATTAGGTACAATAGTAAGCAAATCATTATCATTATTGGTTATAATAGAAGGAATCAAGTGTGATTTAGAAATAACTTCATAAGAGCAACTCTTACAGCATATTTCTAAAGTAATTAATGGTCAAATCCTTAATAACATTATTCTCCATAATCCATTCTCCATTGTCATCATTAAGGTTGAATATTATTTAAAATCTCTCTTTTATTAACTAAAGCATGGAAATATCTAGTATTTTTTGTCACCATCCACAATATGTTTGCTAGTAGCTTTTTTGGTGCCAATAAGTCTCTTTCATATTTTGAAAATTAATAAGTTTATCTTTTCACCCCATTCAAGTCCTTAATCTTAGTAAGATCAAACATAATAGAGACTTCAAGATGACAAACCAATTTTTCCATTTCTTTGATATTAGCAAAATGGTTTTAAAATAATGCTTGTTCCACCAACCCGATTTTGTTTAAGTCTTTTAAGCTTAAACCAATCATCCCATAATCAAATTAGGATGTAAGGGAGCTTTCCAATTGTATACAACATTAGAAATCAATATGTTGAATCCACATGTTAGAAATCTAAAATGAGAGAAATTTTTTAATCTTTTAGAGTTATCTTTAATAGAAACCAAAGAGGAGCATGATCCAATAAGGTTCTTGCTTAAATGATAGACAAAAGTAATAGGCCATTAAATGAATATGGTCCAACCTTTGCCAAAGTCTAAAGTTTTGCCAAGTAAAATTTGAACACTTAAAGCCCATATCAATCAAATTGCAATCAAGGATCATATTGGAAAATTCTTCCATGGAATGAATATTAGAGAGTAACCACCACTTCATTTAGAAGAGAATAAAATTGTATTTGAAATCCCCACCAACAAACCAACATTTATTAAGAGGTAGCAAAATTCATCAAATTTTCCCAAAGAAGATTTCTACGGATCTATTACAAGATGCATGACAAAAGAGCCCAAAGCAAAATAGTCACCATAAGATATTTGAGCATTGACAACTTGTTGAAAATCATCAGAATAGAAACCTCCACAAAATTATTCCAAAACACCAAATTTTATTACTAACATTAGAAAAATTTATTGAAACGATCATTCTATCAACATGGTTAATTTTGTTTGCATGAATAAAATGCTCAAAATAATAAGTAAAGAAATATTAATACGACAAAGGTTTCTAATAAGGTTACAAATAGAGGTATTGATCCCTCTAACATTCTAAATAAGAAAATTAAACATAAGGAAATAAAAAGGGTTAAGAAAAAATAATTAGAGGAGAGGGAGGTCTTAGCAGATCTAGTGTTTTGGACAATTTGGGAGGAAGTTTTTAACATTTTTTTCTTTTTAGCATGATACATTTGGAAACCATTTCCTTTTCCCATAGAATCATCATCAGAAGGATTTAGCAACATTAGTCATATATTTAGGAAGTCTCTGTATAGAAGTGAGTTCTCCTTCTTCCAAGCCATTAGAATTTATTAAAGGCAAATGAGCATTGGGTATAGCGAGGAGCTGAAATAGATTTATTAAGAAGGCAAGTGTGAACATCCCTTCTTCTTCAATAAGATTAGTAGACAACCAAATCTTTTGAGAATTTAAATCATCTTGAACTAAAGTAAAGTCAGGTTTTAAAATTGAATATCATGAGAAACCAAATCCATAATCTCCATTGAATTCAAATGATGCATAACATTGATATCCCCATTAATATTTTCAATTAAAGCTTCATTTTCATCAATCAAAAGCGGTAAGGATCAGGATCGACTAGAGGAAAAAAATCATCATCAAAGTTTAGAGAAATTATTATTTTCACATTAGAAACCTTCAATTGCATAGAAGAAATAAGAGGTAAAACAACCTTATTAGGAACATTCAATGAATCCTTTTTTTTAAATTAACTTTTGATATTTAATAATGAATTCTAGGGTTAGGAACAATAGTTTCCTTAATAGGAATTTTCTTTTTTAGGTGAGCATGTAGAATGAAACATTCATAATTATCATGCCCATGGATTTTACAGTGAGAACAAAAGATAGGGAAATTTTCAAAATCAACTTTTTGCATATAACCATAATTTTTAGATCCCAATCAGATTTCTTTGGGGTGTTTCTTGGTAATGTCCAATTCAAGGATTCTAGGCATAGAAGGTCAAGATTTTGTAGTTGTTGCCTGATTAATTTGTAATGGCCCACCAAATAAAGCACCCCCAACAAAAGGCGATGATTAAAAATAAATTTGCATATTGGGAGAGAAATCCAAACCGAATGAATGATTCTTCCCTAATATCAAATAGTGGAGTCCATTTGCAACCTCATTTGACAATTGAAAACCAAATAAGAACGATGAGCAAAAACATAAATAATCCAAATCATTTGTTAATTGAATCAAAATGTGGTGGGATCAATTAAACTAGTCATAGAAGCACTTGAAAGTTTTAGACTATGAAAGAAAGAGTGAATCTTTATGGTAAGAATAAAAGAAAGTTAAGGACGTAGTCAACATGATCTGATGTCTCATGCTTACTAAGAATTTAGGTTTATTAGGTTTTAGGGTTTAGGTTTATTTTTTAGTTTACTTTAGCAAAGTTTAGGGTTTAGGGATTAGGTTATAGGTTTTTTGCTTTTAGGGTTTAGGGTTTGGGTTTAGGGTTTAGGGTTTAAGGTTTAAGGAGTAGGATTTATGGTTTAGGTTTTTTTTAGTTTAGGGTTTAGGGTTTAGTGTTTAAGGTTAATTTTAGTGTTTAGGGTTTAGGGTTTAGGTTTTAGGTTTAGGGTTTAGGTTTAAGTTTAAGTTTTATGGTTTTTGTTTTTTAACAGAGAACAAATTCAGATTCAACATTTCTTCTTTTTGATTTCCTCAACCAAGTACACCAAGTTTTGTAATGCACAAGTAACAACATAGATCAAGAATGAGCACACATAGAGCAAATCAAAAAAACTTAGATAACTAAAATCATCTCTAATATAAAGACACAATTCCATAAGTAGTAGATTGGATGTTCTTCAATTTCTCTAGTTCCCATCAGAACCACCCAGGCCTCTCGAGTAGTTGGATCCACCATCATATCTTTGATCTCTCCCTCTGCAACCACCATGGTTGTAAACTTTGTCACTCTTTCCACCTCCATTACCACCACTGCTCTAACCCCCACCTCCATGTCCTCCAGCACCTCCAGATCCCCCACCATTACTGCGATAATTGCTTCCTCCACCTTCGCCTCCACTATCAGATCTAAATTGAGCCTAGTTGATGATGATGTTCTTGTCATCAAGGTTCTGTCCATTCTTAGTGTTTAGGTTTAAGTTTATTAGGTTTTAGGGTTTAAATTTATTTTTTAATTTATTTAGTTGCTCTAGGTTTAGGTTTAGGTTTAGGGTTTAGGGTTTATGGTTTAGGGTTTTAGGGTTCTGCTTTTAGGGTTTAAGGTTTAGGGTTAGGGTTTAGGGTTTAGGATTTTGAGTTTAAGGTTTAGGGTTGTAAGTTAAGTGTTGTACGTCTAGTATTTAGGGTTTAGGGTTAGGGTTTAGGGTTTAGGAATTATAGTTTATGGTTTTTTAACAAATTAAGTAAACGTTGGTTTAATTTATTTAGTTTACTTTAGGTTTTTAGGTTTTAGGGTTTTAGGGTTTAGGGTTTTAGAGCTTAGGGGGTTTATTTTTAGGTTTAGTGTTGTAGGTTTAAGGTTTAGGTTTAGGGTTTAGGGTTTAGGGTTTGTATTTTTTATTTTTTTTATTTTTTTATTTTATTTTAGTGTTTAGGGTTTAGGGTTTAGGGTTTTAGGTTTGGGGTTTAGGGATTAAGGGTTAAGGGTTTAGGGTTTAGGCTTGTAGATTTAGGGTTTTGGGTTAGTTTTAGGGTTTAGGGTTAAGGTTTAGTGTTAGGGGTTTTATTTATTTATTTTTTATTTTTAGGGTTTAAGGTTTAGGTTTAGGTTTAGGTTTTAGTTTAGGTTTATTTTTAAATTATGTAAACTGGTATATTTAGGTTTTTTTATTTTTTTTTTTTATTTATTTTAGTTTATTTTATATTTTATTTTTATTTAGTTTTATTTTTTAGTTTATTTAGTTTCTTTTATTTCTTTTAGGTTTATTTATTTTAGTTTAGGTTTTTTATTTTAGTTTATTTTTTAGGTTTAGGTTTAGGTTTATGTTCCTTTTCTAGTTTAGCTTTATTTTTATTTTTTATTTTTGGTTTAGGTTTTAATTTTTTTTTTTATGTTTAGATTTTAGGTTTTTATTTTATGTTTATTTTTAGGTTTTATTTTTTAGTTTAGGTTTAGGTTTATTTTTAATTAATTTTATTTTATTTAGTTTAGGGTTTAGGTTTAGTTTATTTTAGGTTTAGGTTTAGGTTTTATATATTTTAGTGTTTAGGTTTAGGTTTTAGTTTAGGTTTAGGTTTTATTTATTATTTATTTTTAGCTTTATTTTTTAGGTTTACATTTTTAGTTAGTTTTTATTTTATTTTATTTTAGTTTGGATTTATTTTTTTACATTTAGGTTTTATTTTATTTAAGGTTTCTATTTTTTTAGTTTATTTTTTAGTTTAGTTTAGGTTTTAATCTCTTATTTTAGTTTAGTTTTATTTATTATGTATATTTTTTAAGTTTTATTTGGTTTTAGTTTAGGTTTTATTTTATTTCATTATTTTATTTTATTTAGGTTTATGATTTTTTATTTAGTTTATTTTTTGGTTTTATATTTTAGGTTTAGGGTTTAGGTTTTTTTATTTTTTATTTTTTCATTTTAGGGTTTAGGAATTAGGGTTTAGGGTTTAGGTTTTAGGTTTAGGGTTCAAGTTCTAGTTTGGTTTAGGGTTTTGGATTTTTTTTAATAGAGAACAAATTGATTAAACATTTTTCTTTTTATTTCAAGTAACACACAAGTTTTCTAAGACATAACGATATAGATAAAATTAGTGCATAGTAATCAACAACCCTAGATAACTAAAACTATCTCTACTGTAAAGACATAGTTCCATATACAGCAAATTGGATCAGCCGTTCTTCAGTTTCTGCAGTTCCCATCAGAACCACCCCGGCCTCTCAAGTTACGGGATCCACCATCATATCCTTGATCTCTCCCTCCGCCACCACCATGGCTGTAACCTCCATCATTCCTCCCACCTCCATAACCACCACTGCTCCAACAACCTCCTCCATATCCACTAGTGCCTTCAGATCCCCCCCACCAATATGATAACGCTACCCCTTTTGCCTCCAAATCTAGGCGAGCTTAGTTGACGATGATGTTCCCGACATCAAGGTTCACCACATTCTTAGGGTTTAGGTTTATTAGGTTTTAGGGTTTAGGTTTTTTTTTAAAAAAAATATTTAGTTACTTAGGTTTAGATTTAGGGTTTGGGGTTTAGGGTTTAGGGTTTAGGGTTTAGTGTTTAGGGTTTAGGGTTTAGGGTTTTAGGGTTTATAATTTCAGGGTTTAGGTTTAGGGTTTAGCATTTAGGGTTTAGGGTTTTTTAGAGTTTAGGGTTTAGGGTTTAGGGTTAGTTTTAAAGTTTAGGGTTAGGTTTTTTTTTTTAATTTTCTTTAAATTTTTTCTTTTTTAAAATTAAGTAAAATTGTAGGTTTAGGTTTATTTAGTTTATTTTTTATTTTTATTTAGGTTTATTTTTATTTTTATTTAGTTTAGTTTATTTAATTTAGATTTATTTATTTTAGTTTAGGTTTATTATTTTAGTTTTTTTTTAGTTTAGGTTTAGGTTTTAGTTTAGTTTTTTTTTATTTTATTTTTTAGGTTTACATTTGGTTTTAGTTTAGGTTTTATCTTCTTTTTTAGGTTTTTATTTTGGGATTATTTTTAGGTTTTTTTTTTAGTTTAGGTTTAGGTTTGGGTTTATGTTAATGTTTTAGTTTAGGTTTTTTTTTATTTTATTTTTATTTTAGTTAGTTTAGGTTTAAGTTCTAGGTTTTTAGAGTTTAGGGTTTAGGGTTTAAAGTTTATAGTATAGGGTTTGGGTTATAAGATTGTAGGTTTTAGGATTTAAGGGTTTAGGATTTAGGGTTTAGGGTTAAGGTTTTTTTAATTTTTTTTATTTTAGGGTTTAGGGTTCAGGGTTTAGGTTTTAGGTTTAGGGTTGGGTTTTAGTTTGCGGTTTAGAGTTTTGTTTTTTTAATAGAGATCAAATTCAAATTCAACATTTCTTCTTTTGGATTTCATCAACCAAGTAACACAACAAGTTTACTAAGACACAAGTGATGATATAGACAAAAAATGAGCACGCATAGAGAATATCAAAAACTCTAGATAACTAGAACCATCTCTAGTGTAAAGACACAATACCATATGCAGCAGATCGGATCAGTCATTCTATAGTTTCTATTCCCATCAAAACCACCGCAGCCTCTCGAGTAGCGGGATCCAGCATTATATCCCTGATCTCTCCCTTCCCCATCATTATGGATGTACCCTCCATCGCACCTCCCACCTTCATAACCACCACTTCTCCGACCACCACCTCTATATCCACCAGAATCTCCAAATCCTCCACCACCACTGCGATAACTGCCACCTCCGCCTTCGCCTCCACTACCAGATCTAGACTGAGCCTGGTTGACGGTGATGTTCATGCTATCATGGCTCTAGCCATTCTTCGGGTTTAAGTTTAGGTTTATTAAGTTTAGGTTTTTTTTAATTTATTTATTTAATTTAGGTTTAGGATTAGGGTTTGGGTTTAGGATTTAAGGTTTAGGGTTTTAGGGTGGGTGTTTAGGGTTTTAGGGTTTAACATTCAAGGTTTAGTGTTTTTTAGGGGGTAGAGTTTAGGGTTGTAGGTTTAGGGTTGTAGGTTTAATGTTTAGGGTTAGTTTTAGGGTTTAGGGTTAGGGTTTTTTTTTAAATTAAGTAAACATGTAGGTTTAGGTTTATTTAGTTTATTTTTTATTTATTTTAGTTTATTTTATTTTTTAAATTATTTGGTTTATTTTTATTTTTATTTAGTTTATTTATTTTGGAGTTTATTTACTTTTAGGATTAGATTTTTAGCTTTTTTTCTTTAGTTTAGTTTTTTTTATTTTTTTATTTTTTTAGGTTTAGGTTTTATTTTTATTTTAGGTTTATTAGGTTTTAAGTTTTATTTTAGGTTTATTTTTTAGGTTTAGGTTTATTTTTTTATTTTATTTTATTTAGTTTATGTTTAAGTTTAGGCTTAGTTTATTTTAGTTTAGGTTTAGGTTTTATTTATTTTAGTTTAGTTATTTTTATTTTAGATTTAGGTTTAATTTTTTTTTTAGTTTAGTCATTATTTTTAAGTTTATTTGGTTTAATTTAGGTTTAGGTTTTTATTTAGTTTTAATTTTATTTTATTTTAGGTATTTTATTTTATTTAGGTTTAGTTTTATTTATTTAGGTTTTATTTTAGTTTAGTTTTAATTTATCTATTTTAGTTTTATTTTTATTTTTTATTTTGGTTTAGTTTAAGTTTACATTTAGGTTTAGGTTTTAGTTTATGTTTATTTTATTTTATTGGTTATTTTCTTTTACTCTTATTTTTTTAGGTAATTTAGTTGTAGGTTTAGGTTTTTTTTAGTATAGATTTAGTGTATTGGGTGGGAGCAGTGGTGGGGTCAGGGCCCAGGAGTGGTTGGGCCCAGGGCCCAGGGCCTAGGCTCAGGTTTAGGCCTAGGGTTTAGGGCTCAGGGTAGGGTTTTAGGGTAGGGCCAGGTCAGGGTTTTTATTTAATTTTTACCTTTTATTTTATTTTTTAAATTAAGTAAACCAGTTTAGGTTTATTTTGTTTATTTTTCTTTATTATAGTTTATTTTATTTATTATTATTATTTTGGTTTATTTTATTTTCTTGTGCTTTTTATATAGTTTTTATTTTATTTATTTTAGGTTTATTTTATTTTTATTTTAGGTTTAGTTTTTATTTTATTTTGGTTTTTATTTTTTTAGTTTAGTTTAGGTTTTTATTTATTTTATTTTTATTTAGTTTTTTTATTTTATGTTCTTTTAGGTTTAGGTTTAGTTTAGGTTTTAGTTTATGTTTTAATTTTATTTTATTTTTAGGTTTTGTTTTAGGTCTAGTTTTTAGCTTTTAGTGTTTATGGTTTAGGTTAGTTTAGGGTTTTAGGAAATTAGGTAAATTTTTATTGCCACAAAGAAAAGTACAAAGTCCTTAGAGGGGGTAAATCTCTAAGCTAATGCTCAAAGTGCTACAATAAATCCTAAAGAGATAAACCCCTAACTATTACAATAATGAAGGAAAGAAAGCAAAAGAAAAACCAAAAAATCAACAATAGAAAATCAATGTGAGCACCAACAAACTTCATTTGGTCCTTCATACCAGAAGATCCACCTACAAGACTCTCCCCTATAAAAGAAATCTATAACATACTTTTGAAAGGATATAATTAAGCCAACATAAAAAGTAAGAGCAAATAGGAGTAAAGTAAAGAAAAGGCTTAGCTCGCTCAATCATCTCAAGGAGCAACACTATATGTAAGACCAAACTTGGGAGAAGGGTTACAATTACATATAATGCTACCACCCAAAAGAAGAAAGAGTGGGAAACATCAAGGCCATCAAAGCTAGCATACCTCATGTAGCCCATCATCCAAAGTCCTTCATCCAACAAGGCTACAAAATCCTCCAAACAGCAAACATAAAAGCCAACCACCAAGTCATGAGACAATCCAAGCCCAATAAGGAAGAAAATCAACCAAACATCGGGGATAGTAGTATAGTAGGGGTAACCACCAAAAGGAATAAAAAAATCAAAAGAGCAAGCATCATGATAGGGTAACAACACAAACTAGGATAAATAAGCAAAATAGAATAATATTTCACAATATTCTTTTGCACAATAAAATAAATTTAAAAGAATAATTTGTTTTATTTTAACCAAAAGATTCTTTTAATTAAAATAATGATCATAGAATACTTAAATAAAATGTTTATATGATATCTAAGTAGAAGCTTTTAATTAAAGAGATCTAGCAAATATAAAAATAATTTCAAATAATAATTTAATTTAAAATGCTTAAAATATACCTAAAATAGATCAGAATAAATAATATTCAAATAAGATTAATGAAGAAATGTTTAAAAACCAAAATAAAATTTGTAAAGTTAAAAATTTAAGTTGAAATAGATCTAAAAAAAGAGTTTTCAAAAAAAAAAAGAAACTTTTATGTGAAAAAAATGTTAAGACTAAACACCAAAAATATAAATTGGAAAGAATAAATAGATGGTGAAAATAGCATGAACAACTAAAAGGATTAAGATCAAGAAAACAAACTCAAATAATTTGAGAAAGCTTTAGTTGAATATGTTAAATACTACAATTTGATCTGCAATATTTGGAGAACACTTGCAGGAAAATCTAAAATATTTTCTCTTGATTTCTAGATTTTGAATTTTGAATGAGAATACTTTCATGAAGAGAATGACTATTTATGTAGAATCAATTTGAATATTTCAAAAAAAATATTATCATGTTATCATCTACAATTTTAATATTCAATAAAATGTTTATATTAAATAAATATTAAATTTAAGCACAAAAATTTCTATTCACATGGGCAAGTCAAAAATAATCAAATATGATCTTAATATATTCAAAGCATGTAGCATGCATTCATTATTAAAATCAACTAATGTTTGAAAAGTCATAATAAATTAAATTTTAATCAATAATGTAACTATCAAATTAAAGGAAAAAAATCCAAGGAATTTGGATATGAAATAAATATAAATTTCTTGATTAAAAATGACTTTGGCTAAAATACAAATTTCACATATTTTTGTTAATTTTGAAATATGATATTTAAATATTATGATATAATTTAATAAATATGTTAGTTAGATATATCCTTCAAATTAAATTAAAATATTTAGTTATATTAAGTAAATAAAATAATTACACTTAATAGTCATAATTTATTATCATTTATTATTTTGACAATTCAAATGTTATATATGAAACATATAATTGAATGTTAATTAGATAAGATTTATATAAATTAACCTCATTAAAATAATATGTTTGGTTGTGAATTGATTAATGCAATGAACTCATATGAATTTCTAGATAGTTATAAATGCATATAACAAATATTTTATATTGAAACATTATCCATTTTGATCTATCTTTCATTCTTACTTGCAATTTTAACATTGTGAGATGTATTGGATATGTAATTAGCAATTGATATATCTAACATAAAACATTCATTAGAACATCCAAACATTCATTTGTCATCAAATTATATTGAACATGAGGCTCATTAAGCCAACAATCTTTTTTTTATGATGACAAACTAATGTTAAGGTATTGATTTTTTGAAGGTGCAAATTGACCTTTCATAATTTTTGAAATAAAAATCTAATAAAAACATTTATGCACAGATGAATAATGTTGCTTAAATGTATGCATGAAATAGACTTAATACTAACCAACATTTACTCTTCTAATTTTGACAACATAAAGTGAAAACAAACTACATATAATTTTAAATATTAGGATCTAACAAGCAAGCATCTTAAGTACAAAAATGTTCTTACATTGATTTTGAACAATTTTGTAAATGGTACTAATGAAATTAATATTAATATCACCTTTTGAATCATGATCCAATAAATTGATGTCTAATTTCTATATGCATGGTTTGTAGTGATGGATAGATTTTAATCAAACTAATAATTTATTGTCACTAAACTAGAATATGATCTTGCTTAATACCAAAATCTTCTAATTGTTACTTTAATAAAGGATAAGCAACACAACTATTATATCTTTGAGATGGATAAAGCTACAAATTTATTTCTAGAAAGACACAAGTGATGATCCTAAAAATGACATGTGATGTCTTTTCTATCTACTTTACATCCAAATTAACATCAATAAGCAACAAAATCACATGATAAAAATTTTAAGATACCATAAATGTATCTATAAAATATCAAAAGATTAACATTTTTAAATGAGATTCTTTTAGGTTGGCCTAAACACAACAAATAACAAAACATATAATTTCTAGGCAGGTATAAATTCATACTCTATAAAGTTTTTAAATCAATGATTTTCTAATTCATCTAAATCCAATTTTTGTAGATGGGCTAAAAGGATTTACTAGATTTAAATCTTTTCATGTCAAACCTCTCAAATTCATTTGTGTACTTGGTTTGACAAATGAATGTGCCATTTTCTTGCTTCACATAAAACCAAGAAAAAAATTAAGTTCTCCCATCATATTTCAAACTCTTTACATCAAAAGATGAGAACTCATGGCACAAAGATTCATTTGTACTTCCAAATAATATATCATCTACATACACTTGTACCACAATCAAATCATCATCTATACTCTTAAAAAAGTGGTATACTCTCTTTCTAAATCCATGATCTATCAAAAATTTACTTAAATCATACCAAGCACGAGCCTATTTTTAAACCTATAAGGCTTTCTTTAATACACATGATTTGGACAATCAAACTCAAATTGAGGTGGTTGCTCTAATACATTTTGATCAATCCATTCAAAATGTACTTTTCACATCCATTTGAAAAAATTTTAAATCCTAAATTAGCATAATAGTAATTTTCTTCACATGATTCTTCAAAATCTATACCTTCAATTTGTGTGTTTGTGCTAACCTAGCTTTTTCTAATCAACCTAAATCATCTAGCTTATTCCTAAGACCCATTTTGTTCCAATGACATTTTGATCTAGGTGTCTTGGGACTAATTCATTTCTTACAAATTGATTCAACTCCTCTTCCATAATAATCCAAATTATCATTTAATGCTTCTTCTAAATTTTAGGTTCAACCTAGATAAAATGATGAATGATCTACAACCTCTCTATGTCTTTCATAACTCCTTTTGAAGGATCTCCTATAATTAGTTCCTTTGGATGATTTTATTATATTTCCATTATTTGGCAATGAATCATCACATTATCTTCTAATATATTTTCTTATTTATCAATCTCTTCATCAATCACTTCATTTCTAGTGGGATCATTAAATTTTCATCAAAAATAACATGTTGATTCTTCTAATCATTTTTCTCTTATTGAAAACTCTATAAGCTCTTACTAAAAAAGAGTATCTAAGAAAATGCCATCATCTTTGCATCAAACTTACCTAAATGCTATTTTCCATTATTCAAAATAAAGCATTTACATCCAAATACATGAAAGTGTTCAATCTTAGGCTTCTTTCCAAAAAAAATAATTCATAGGGTGTCTTCTTCAAAATTGGTCTAAAATAGATCCTATTCATCACAACATGCATTTACTACTTACACCAAAAATATTTTGGCAATTTATACTCATCAAGCATAGATCTTTAATTCATTAATATTCTATTTTTTCTCTCTACTACTCCATTTGTTGGGAGTTCTATGTAGAAAATTAATCTAATCCCATGTTCATCTAATCCTCAAATAATTTATTTTTTAATTTAACCATGATCTTTGAACCCCTTAATCAAAAGGCCTTGTTCTCTTTGAATATATTTAGAAAATTTCTAAACTTCAAAACATCATCCTTGTAAGTTAGAAATAAAAAGTATATCGAGAAATCATCAACAATCACAAAACCATAATTTTTCCACCAAAGCTAGTGGTGTTAATAGGACCAAATAATTCCATGTGCAATAATTCTAGAGGTCTAGAAGTAGAAATAATATTTTTACTTTTAAATGAGCTTTTAGAATGCTTACCATGAATACATGCATCACAAATATAGTTTGAATGAAAATTTAATTTAAAATCCAACTACTAAATCAAGTTTGGCAATTTTATTAAGTGTGTGCATGTTAATATGACAAACTTTCTATTCCATAACCATATATCATCAGTGCTTTTAAAAGTAAATTCAAATTCACATCATGAAAATATCTAAATCAATGACATAAATATATCTTTTTTCCTATTAATAAAACATTTTCATTATTTTTATAATGCAATATAATGCTTGAAATACTACATTCAAACCTTTATCACATAATTGACTAAAAGAAGTTAGATTATATTTTAATCCTTCTACTAGAAAAACTTTATATAAAGTGATAGAATTATTACAAATAGAACTAATGCCAATGATCTTTCCCTTTATTATCTCCATATGTAACATTCCTCCATCACTTGATTCTAAAGTTGTGAATTTATCTTTATCTCATCATATGTCTTGAACATCCACTTTGTCCATGCCACATGCCTTCTTTGATTTTTCTTTGAAATTCCTACAAAAAACTCACATGTTAACTTTGGAACCCAAACATGTTTGGGTCCACATTCTAAATTTGAAGCAAGATATCTAGCATGCATGGTTTGTGTAGTGCTTGTACCTTTTAATACCCATACATGAGATGATTGCTTAGTGTTTTGTAATTTACATGCATAGCAATCAAATGAAATATGCCCTTTCTATCACATAGTTGCAAACATTGGTTTGCATATGACTTATACATAATTATAAGGTATAAGAGTGGGATGTGTATGATGCAAATAATTTTTATTAAATATTTTTCATGATGAAGTATTATAATGAACTTGTGATTTCAAACATAATTCTAATCTTGATTTTAACAAGATATTCTCTTTTTCAAGTTTACATACAAGTAATGAACAATTTAATAAAGAAGTATTTTTACTTTTTAAATTATGACATTCATTTTTTATCACAAAAATGCATATCTAAATTTTTATTTTCTTTTTCTAAGGTTTTGTATTTCTTTTAATTTTTTATATTCAATAACTAAATCATTAAAATCATCATCTAATTCATCATAAGATATACATACCTCTTGAGAATCTAAGTCGATTCTCCATTTTTCATAAGACATATGTTGACCTCTTCATCGATGAGCAAGTACTTGATTCATTTGAATGATTGGCCCATAAAGCATCTTCTTCTTCTTATGGTACTTTTTTCCTTCATATTTTTCTTCTTTTCCACATCAATCTCTTTCTTCTTTGATTCAAGTTCGGCAATTACCTCTTATGTGTCCTTTTTTTACAATGGTAACAAATAATCCCTTCACTGAGAAATTTCTTAGTTTGAAATTTATAGTTTTAGATTTTTATACCTTTGATTCTTCTTCCTTAGCAAGTTCCCAAGCCTTTTGGATATCATGACCACCTCATCACTATCAACATCCGAGCTTGAGGTGTTATATCACTATCATCAACTTGTAATGCAATGGCTTTCCTTTCTCCTTCTCCCTTGTGAGTTATCCATCTTATCTCTTTGAGCAATAACCTTCATGTGCTATCAAAGAACCCAAAAGTATCAAGTGGATAAGTAGATAAATCCTTAGCTTCACTAATAGTTACATTAGCTTCCCATTCCTTTGGAAGACATCTAAGAATCTTATAGACTAAGTTATTTTAAATGTTAAATGTTAAATTTTAAATTTTAGTAGAAAATTAATTTTGATTTTATAATGACAAGATACAATTCTTAATGCAAAAAAATAATCTGTAAAGGAAAGAGAGACAATAGGCATTTTACGTGGTTCAAAACAAAATACTTTATCCACTTTAACCATAGTAGAATCCTAAATGCAAAAATAGCACATAATTTTCTCCTATAACTTTATTAAAATTTACAATAATATGTACTCTTTGTACAAACAGTACAACAATATAAATTTTATAGCATAAAAGAAAAATATAAAATAATAAATAAATCTCTCACAAATATCTAATTTCAATTCAAAAATAATCTCACAACTTATAGATGATCACTTACAACTTAAAATTTTGGCAAGATAAAATGCTCACTTAATATTGATAAATAATAAAATAAATATCTTAAAGTGATCTTACTAAGATGTTTATGTTATTACAATTTGTAGACTAATATAAAATGATTTCAAAATAAATTACAATTTTCTTTTGCACATAAAATAAATTTCAGCAAGGAAAATTTGTTTATTTTAACCAAAAGATTCTTTCAATTAAAGCTAATGATCCAAAATACTTAAATAAAATGTGTTTATGATATATCTAAGTAGGTAGTAAGCATTTAATTAAAAGAGATCTAGCAAATATGAAAATAATTTCCATAATAATTTAATTTAAAATGATTAAAATATACTTCTAAAATAGATCTAAGAATAAATAATCTTTGAAAATAAAATTAATGAAGAAACATTTTAAGAAACCAAAATAAATTTGTAAGCTAAAATTTCAAAGTTGATCCTATATCACATGAGTTTTAACAAAAATGATTAGAAACTTTGATGTGAAACAATGTCCAAAGACTAATCCACCAAAAGTATAAATTGGAAAGAATAAAAGTTGGTGAAAATAGCATGAACAACTAAAAGGATTAAGATCAAAATAAACTCAAGTAATTTAAAGCTTGCTTAGTTGAAGATGTTGAGCTTCAAATAATTTGATCTTGCAATATTTGGAGAACACTTGGAAGGAAAATCTAAGAAATTTTTCTCTTAGATTCACTAGAGAGATTTTGAATTTGAATGAAGAATACTTTCATGAAGAGAATGAGGGCTATTTGTAGGCAAGAAGGTCATTTTTAATTATTCCAAAAAGAATATATTATTCTAACATCATGTTATCATCTAATAATTTAATATTAAATAAAAATATAATTTATATTAAATAAATATTAAATTAAGAACAAAATTTGGCTATTCACATGGGTAAGTCAAAAATAATCAAATATGGTATATTCAAAGCATGTAACATGCATTCATTATTAAAAAAATAATGTTTGAAAAGTCATAATAAATTCAATTTTAATCAAATGAGTCATGTAACCTATCAAATTAAAGGAAAAAAATCCAAGGAATTTTGGAGATGAAATCGATATCTTATAAATTGACTTTTTAAAATACAAAATTTCACATATTTTTGTTAATTTTGAAATATGATATTAAATTTTTTATGATATAATTTATATATAATCATACATTGTTATCATATAACCTTCAAATTGAATTAAAATATTAATTATATTAAGTAAATAAAATAATTACTTAATAATCATAATTATTATCATTTATTATTTTGACAATTCAAATGATATGTATGAAAATATAATTGAATGTTAATTAGAGATTTATATAAATTAACCTCATTAAAATAATATGTTAAGTTGTGAGTAAATTGATTCATGCTAATGAACTGATATGTATTTCTAAGATAGTTATAAATGCATATAACCTAAAATATTGTATCTTGAGCATCACATTATCAATTTTGATATATATTTCATTCTTCTATTCTTGCAATTTTCTCAAACATATTGTGAGATGTATTGGATATATAATTAGCAATTGATATATCAGAAACACATAAAAATATTCATTAGAACATCCAAACATTCGTTTGTTATCATCAAAATTGATTGGATTGAACATGAGGCTCATTAAGCCAACATAGAATACCCAACTTAGTGTAAAGACCAACAACAATCATCAAACCAAAATCATGCAAGATAGCTAGGGAAGTGTAGAAGCAGCAATCCCAACCAAGGAAAAGAAAATCCAATCCAAGTAGAAAAGCCAACCAAAGATGAAAGGTACAAAGCAAGCCAACCAACAGAATAGCAACAATAAAGGCACCCTAGGCCAAAATAGCCATAAAACAATCTTCAACTAGCCAATCCAAGACAATACCCAAACTTAAAGCCGTTGTAGCCAAAGAGGAAGGCCAATACGAGGAGGTTAAAACCATAATAAAAAACAAAACAAAATCAACAAAATGACCACCAAGCCCCAGTCAACAAAAAGAAAATAATAGCCAACAACCTCCATGATGCCAAAAATCTAGAGATAAACCACCAACAACCCCGATCAGTCACCAACAAAAATGAAAGAAAACAAAAAAACAAACAAGCCATCCAAATAACCCAACTAGCCAAAATTGCTAACCAACCCGACCAACAAAGCCACCTGTCAACCACATAGCCCAAAAAGGTAAAACCCATATAGAAAGAAAAACCTATAGCCATAGCCACAACCCAAAAGGAGGATATAAAAAATACCCAAAGGAAAATTGTGTTAACCACCCAGCCAGACAGATAGATGCCACCAAGCTAAAAATACTAGAACAACCTAGGGTACACTTACAATAACCACCAGATAGCAAAAACTAGGCTAATCCAAAAGTAAGAGATCAAAAAGATAACCCAACTTAGGCTAATAAGAGAAAATAAGTTGATAACCACAATCAAAGATGGTTTAACAAAGACAAAAGAAAAGGCTCATCAAAACCAACACAAAAGAAACCAAGCTAAGAAATTATAATCTTAGAAAAAGAAATCTAGTATTATTTAGATTAACCAAGCCTCTTAATAGTTTAGTCAATGTTTGGTTGTCAAATAAAGTGAACTCACTTAGGTTGGCACCTAAATTAGCGAAATCGCATAAGCATTACCTTCATGAAGGATGTGGGAAATTTTAAAACAAATTTGAAAAAGAATATTTTTTGTTTGATTAAAGAGATAAAATAATTTAGCATTCCCAATTCTATTGGAATTAAGCATGTAAAGAAGTAAGAGAGCATCAACTTCAAACCAAATGTTGAGAAAACCTCTAGTCAAATAAGTTTCAATAGCTTTATTAACAACCATAAGCTCAACAAAAATAACAGAATAGGCTTTGAGATGATAGGCAAAAGCATAAATGACAGCACTTTTAGAATACCTAAGGATATCACGACAGCCATATTTATTGGAAGCTATAAAACCATCAGTATTCACTTTAATCAAGTTGTCTTAGGTTTGATCAATGGATGAAATTAACACCTTTATAAAGGTCCAAGTCGAGGCAGAATGATACTCAATTTTTTAGCCACAAATTTATAGCCTCTAAATTGAATGTTACTAATAAGATTGGAATTAAACAAAGCATGAATTTATCTTTAGTTTTTCTAGGATCCTTCTATGGTTCATAGAAGTGCCATGATATTTAGCATCATTTCTATCCATCTAGAAAAATCAGAGAACGGGAATAATAATTAAAACTTTGATATGACCTTTCACAATTTTTTTGAAACAAACTTCAAGAAGTTGATATAAAGAAAGAGAACCATGAAAATAATTGGTATTAAATAAATCATCATACCAAAGCCATAAATATAGAAGCAATAACACCATTGATGAAAACATGATTTACATTTTCAATAAAATGAAACAACATTTTAATGGTCAATAACTCTTTTTGTCGAGCAAAGAGTCCACAAGAATAAAGTTATTCAAAGACCTCTAAGCTAAAATAAAATAGGAAATGAGAATGATATTGTTCCAAAGTTTAATAAAGATAATGGAGGGGTTCTGCTTAACTCTAATAAAATTCCATACCTCTTTAAGAACAAAATTACAATTATAAGAAAGCTTAAAAGAATTTGATGGGTTAGAAAAATGGAGATATTTCTAAAATTGTCAAAAGAGAAATAGGGATATAATTCTCAAGTTTACTTTTATTCCAATTATTAATAAGCCAAAAGAGTTAACTTTGGTATAGTAGTAGAATGGGTAGATAAAAGGTGTCAATGGAGCCATTGGTTAGTCTTGTCTTGCCAAAAGAAAGTACCAATGAATACCGTAAGATATTAAGGATTCAACAACCCATTTAATGAAGCAAAGCCTTTTCCAAACTAGGAGTCACCAACTTTATAAGCACAGATAAGAGGGTGTTTACCTTAGCAATATTTTTCCATTATAAAATAAACCCAAAGGCTATCATTTTTTTCTTAAATTCCAAGCTTCATGAATAGGTTTGCAACCTAGAGCACCTTCACCCAAAGGACCACAACATTTATGCCAAGATGTCCAATGCATTCATTTGATAGAGTTATTGGAGCCCCAAAAAAATTTATTAAATAATCGATCAATTATGATGAGAGTAACATTAGTGTGGATAATAGTTTGAATCAAATAGAGAGGCATTGAATTGAGAGTTCTTTTAAGAAATGTGAGCAGCACCAAAGGAAAGTAAATGGAATTCTAAACAAAATTTAGTTTAAAATGTTTTAAATTAACCAAGAGATGGGATCATTGGCCATTAAAGAGAGCACCCAAGTTGTTTAGAGGTAAGTGTTGATGCTTAAAATGAGTGATATGCTGATTGATTTTATTATTGGAGATATGAGAGGAAGTGATAAAATAGCTTTTTTTTATCATTGATAGAAAGGCCACTTTCTACCAAATTTATTTAGAAATTACTTGAGATGCTTGATGTGATGAAAAGAAGCATTGCAAAAAAATAATGAAATCATCTCAAATCTTAAATGGGAAACAAAAAAAACCAAGAGTTCTAGTATACTAGGATTGTTAAAGAATAAATCATTGATGCTCCTAGATAAGTTCTCAACAATGATAATAAATAAAGCGAGATAAAGGATCCCTTGTCTTAAGATAAGAGGGAAAGAAACCCAAGGCTTCACCATTAAGCATTATCAAAAACCAAGCATTATTAATACAATTTTTAATTAAAAAAATAAATTTATCAGCCAAATAAATTTAGAATATGGAAAAGAAAGTCCTAAGAAATGTTATCAAATTCTTTGGTAATATATAATTTGAAAAGAATGTTGCCACCACTAGTCTTGGCATCAATATCATGAATTAATTCTTGGGCTAGTAAAATATTATCAAAAATAGATCTACCTCTAACAAAAACCAGTTTGGTTGAGAGAGATAATTTTATTAAGTAAAGGACTAAGCTTGTTGGTTAGAATTTTAGAAATCAACTTATTAAAG
>JAKCPB010002034.1:0-49273 GCA_021442155.1 Cymbidium sinense | reverse complement strand
TAATAAACTAATAACTAATAATAAACTTATAAAATAACTAATAAAATGAAACTAAAACTAACTAACTAATAACTAAAAATAATAATAAAACTAAACTAACTAAAACAATAATAACTAACTAATAACTAAGTAATAATAATAAACTAATAATTAATAATAACTAAACTAAACTAATAACTAATAAAAGTAAGTAATAACTAATAACTAATAAAACCTAATTAACTAACTAAAACTAAACCTAAAACTAAAAAAACTAATAACTAAATAACTAACAAATAATAACTAGAAACTAAACCAATAACTAAACTAACTAATAACTAATAAAGTAAAACCTAAATAACTAATACCAAAACTAATACACTAAATAACTAAATAATAACTATCTAAACCTAATAACAAAACCTAATAAAATAATAACTAAAACTAATAAAACTAATAACTAACTAAACTAATAAAACTAACTAATAACTAAAACTAATAATAAAAGTAATAACTAATAAAAACTAACTAAACTAATAGCTAATAATAATTAAATAACTAACAAACTAATAAAAATAAATAATAAAACTAACAATAATAAACTAATAAACTAAAACTAAAAAACCTAATAAAACTAACTAAACTAAACTAAAAAAACTAATAAATAATAAACTAAAAAATAAATAACTAAACTAATAACTAATAAATAATAAAACTACTAAAACTAAATAAAGCTAACTAATAACTAAACTAACTAAAACTAACTAAACTAATAATAACTAATTAAAAACTAAATAAAATAAACTAATAATAACTAATAATGACTAACTAATAACTAATAAATAAATAACCTAATAACTAATAATAACTAATAATAAAAGTTAACGAATAACTAATAAACTAGTAACTAATAGTAAATAATAAAATAATAACTAAATAAAACTAACTAAACTAAACCTAATAACTAATAAAAACTAATAAAACTAAATAACTAAATAATAACTGTTAAACTAATAAACTAATAATAAACAAATAAACTAAAACTAATAACTAAACCTAATAACTAAAAAAACTAACTAACTAAAAACTAATAAAGTAATAAAATAAACTAACTAAAATAATAACTAAATAACTAAATAATAAACTAATAACTAATAAAACTTAATAAACTAAATAATAAAAATAATAAATAACTAAATAATAAACTAATATATTAATAACTAACTAAAACTAATAACTAATAACTAAAAAATAAAAACTAAACTAACAAAACTAATAACTAATAACTAAAACTAATAATAATAATAATAATTAAAACTAATAAAACTAATAACTAATAAAACTAAAAACACTTATAACTAATAACTAAGTAATAACTAAATTAGTAACTAAACAAACTAAATTAATATAATAAATAAACTAATAACTAAACTATTAATAATAACTAATAAATAAATGATTAATAATAACTAAAATAATAATAAACTAAAAACTAAATAATAGTAATAACTAATAACTAACTAAACTAATAACTAAACTAATATCTGAACTAACTAAATAATAATAACTAAGACTAATAAAACTAATAAATAACTAATAAACCAATAATAAAATAACTAATAATAACTAATAAACCAATTTCTAAAAATTAGAACTAATAAACTAATAATAAAAATTAATAATAAAAACTAAAACTAAACTAAAAACTAAGCTAAACTAACAAAACTAATAAAAAAATGAAACTAAACTAATAAAACTAACTAACTAATATAAACTAAAAAACCTAATAGCCTAAAAAACTAACCAAACTAACTAAAAAACTAAATCCTGATAACTAAACTAAACTAACTAATAAAACTAAAACCTAATAACTAATAAATAAACTAATAATAAATTAACTAACTAATTAATAACTAAATAGAACTAATAAATATAACTAAAAACTAATAACTAACTATTAATAAAACTAAACTAATAATTAAAAAACTAAACTAAACTAATAATTAAAATGAATATCTAACAAAAATCAACTAAAACTAAAACTAACTAATAATAAACTAATAAAACTAAACCTAACTAATAATAATAAACTAATAAAACTTAAACTAAAAAATTAATAACTAAAATAATAATAATAATAACTAAACTAATAACTAAAATCTAATAAACTAATAACTAATAAAAACTAACTAAATAACTAAAAAATATAACTAAACTAATAATCAACTAACTAAACTAATAACTAAATAATAAACTAATAAACTAAGAACTAATAATAACTAATACCTAAACCTAATAACTAATAGTAATAACTAAACTAATAATTAATAATAACTAATAATAACTAAAAAACCTAACTAACTAGCTAAAAATTAATAATATAACTAATAAAACTAATAAAATAATAATAAATAATAAAATAACTAAACTAAAATAAATAAACTAATAATAAACTAACTAATTAATAAAAACTAATAAAACTAATAATAAATAACTAAACTAATAATTAAAACTAATAACTAACTAATAAACTAAACTAACTAATAAATAATTAAATAACTAAACTAATAATAACTAAGTAATAACTAACCTAATAATTAATAATAACTAATAAAAAACTAATAATAACTAACTAATAACTAATAAAAAAATAATAATAATCAAATAACTGATAAATAATAATAAAAAATAATAAAATTATTAATAAGTAACTAAATAAAAATACTAAAAAACTATACTAAAACAAATAATAACTAAAACTAACTAATAAATAATTAAACTAACAACTAAATAAAAACTCACTAATAACTAAATAATAACAATAAATAAATAACTAATAAAACTAACTAAAACTAATAAACTAATAATTAATAATAAAATTAAATAACTAAATAAAAAATTAATAACTAATAATAACTAATAAAGTAATAACTAATAACTAAACTAAAAACAATAAATAGCTAATAAACTAAATAATAATAATAACTAAACTAACTAAATTAATAAAATAACTAAATAACTAACTAATAAAAAACTAATAACTAAAACTTATAAAATAATAACTGATAATAAAATAACTAAACTAACTAAACAAATAACTAATAACTAATCATAGCTAAAATAAATAACAAATTAATTATTAAACTAAAGAACTAATAAACTATTAACTAATAATTACTAATAATAAATTAAACTAATAACTCACTAATAACAATTAAAACTAATAATAAAAAACCTAAAAAACTAAACTATACCTAATAAAATAAAAATAATAACCAAAATAATAAACTAATAATAATAACTAATAATAATACTAATAACTAACTAAAATAAGAATAATAATAATTAATAACTAATAAACTAATAAACTAATAACTAATAACTAATAAATGGCTAACAAACTAACTACGTAACTAATAAATAATAACTAATAATAACTAATAATATTGAACTAAATAACTAAAAACTAATAAAACTAAATAAACTAACTAACTAAAATAATTAATAACTAAACCTAATAACTAACTAAAAACTAAATAACTAAAAACTAATAATAACTAACTAAATAAATAACTAATTAAAACTAATAAACTCATAACTATCTAATAATTATAAACTAATAAACTAAAAACCTAACTAATAACTAAATAGCTAACAAAATTGATGATAACTAACTAATAATAATAATAACAAAACTAAAAAACTAATAAACTAATAAGTAATAAAAACCAAAAACCAATAATAGAGAATAACTCATAACAAATAACTAAACTAAATAATAACTAAATAAACTAGCTAATAAAAACTAAACTAACTAATAACTAATAACTAAAACTAATAATAGTAAAAATAAACTAACAACTAAGAAAAATTAATAACTAATAACTAATAAAAACTAAATAAACTAATAAACTAATAAACTAAACTAATAAAATAATAAATACAAAACTAAACTAAATAAATAATAACTAAAAAATTAATAAGTTATAATAAAATAAAAAATAAATAAACTTAAAATAAATAAACTAATAACTAATAACTAAACTAATAACTAAACTAATAACTAATAACTAAAACTAAAAACTAAAAACTAATAACTAATAAACTAATAAACTAAAAAATAACTAAGCTAAATAACTAATAATTAATTAAACTTACTAAAACTAATAATAAAATAAAATAACAATAACTAGCTAACAATAACTAATAATAATTAATAACTAATAACTAAATATTTAAAACTAAAAATAAATTAATAACTAATAACTAACTAATAAAACCTAACCTAAACTAATAACTAATAACTAACTAATAATAAAAACCTAAACTAATGACTAATAATAACTAAATAAATAACTAGAAAACTAAACTAATAACTAATAAAAACCTAAAAATTAAACTAATATAACTAACTAATAACTAATAAACTAATAATAATGCATAAAATGAAACTAGTAAAACTAAACTAACTAATAAACTTAAAACTAATTAACTAAATAAAAAAAAAAAAAAAAAACAAATAATAATAATAATAAAAATAATAATAATAACTAACTAACTAAACTAATAAACTAAACTAACTAATACTAACTAAAAACTAATTAACTAATAATAACTAACTAACTAAACTAACTAATAATAACTAGAAAACTAATAACTAATAATAATAAACTAATAATAACTATCTAAACTAATAACTAATAAAACTAATAATAACTAAATAATAACTAATTAATAAAACTAATAACTAAAAACTAATAAACTAATAAATAACTAAAACTAATAAACTAATAATTAGTAAACTAATAAACTAATAAATAACTAGTAATAATAAACTAAATAATAAACTAATAAATAGTAATAATAATAATAACTAACTAACTAAACTAATAACTAATTAATAATTATTAAACTAATAGCTAATAATAATAAAACTAATAATAAACTAATAACTAATAACTAACTAAATAATAAATAACTAACTAAACTCAAAAACTAATAATAACTAATAAAACTAAAGAAAACTAAACTAACTAACTAATAACTAATAATAATTAACCAACTAATAACTAAAAATATAAATAACTAAATTAAAATACTAAAAAACAAAAACTAACTAATAAAAAATAATAAACTAAACTAATAACTAAATAATAATAACTAATAAAATTAAATAAGTAACTAACTAATAAAAAATAAAATAATAATAAATAACTAAATAAAAACTAATAAAAACTAATTATATAACTAATAACTAAACTAACTAATAATTAAAAAACAAAATAATAAAACTAATAATAAATAACCAATACTAGTGACTAATAACTAACTAATAACTAATAATAACTAATAAATAAATAACCAAACTAAAACTAACTAACAAATAATAACTAATAAAACTAATAAAAAACCTAATAACTAATAATAATAATAAAACTAAAACTAATAACTAAACTAATAAATAACCATAAAAACTAGAAAACTAAGAAAAACTAATAACTAAACTAAATTACTAATAAAAACTAACTAAAACTAATAATAATAAATAATTAATAAAACTAAACTAACTAAAATAAACTAATAAACTAATAATAACTAATAACTAATAATAACTAAAAATAATAATAAATAACTAACTAATAATAAAACTTATAACTAATAAACCTAAATAAAATAACTAATAAAATAACTAATCTAAAATTAAATAAAATTAATAATAAAAATTATAGTAACTAACTAATAAAAACTAACTAAAACTAATTAATAATAATAATTAATAATAACTAATAATAAGTAAAATAATTAATAAAAACTAGTAAACTAATAAACTAATAACTAATAACTAAATAACTAATCAACTAATAATAATAACAAACTAATAATAAAACTAATAAAACTAATAACTAAAATAACAAATAAACTAAACTAAATAACTAACTAATAATATTAACTAATAACTAATAAAACTAATAAAAAACTAATAAAACTAATAAAAAACTAATAAACTAATAATAATTAATAATAATAAAATATCTAACTAATAAACCTAATAACTAATAATAACTAAACTAATAATAAACTAATAACTAAATAAATAACTAAACTAATAAGAAATAAATAACTAATAACTAATAAAATAATAACTAATAAACTAATAACTAAAACTAACTAATTAATAATAACTAATAATAACTTATAACTAATAAAAGCTAAAAAAAATTAACTAATAACTAAACAAAATAAACTAAACTAATAACTAATAACAAAAAATAATAAACTATAAATAAACTAAAAAATAAATATCTAAACAAATAAACTAATAACTAATAATAAACTAAAAAACTAACAAATAAAACTAACTAACTAAATAACTAACTAATAATTAATAAATAGCATATAATAATTAAACTAATAACTAATAATAAAAAATAAACTAATAACTAATAAAATAAAACTAATAATAAATAAATAAATAACTAATAATAACTAATAACTAATAAAAACTAACTAAAATAAATAAACTAAACTAATGATAATAATAAACTAACTATAAAAAAGTAAACTATTAACTAACAAAACTAATAAAACTAATAACTAATAACTAATAAACTAACTAACTAATAATAACTAAAAACTAAAACTAATAATAATAATAAAACTAACTAATAACTAATAACTAATAACTAACTAATAAACTAATAACTAATAATAAACTAACTGAAATTAATTAACTAGTAACTAAATAATAACTAACTAACTAACTAATAATAACTTACTAAACCTAAACTAATAACTATAACTAATAACTAACTAATAATAACTAATAACTAATAATTAAATAACTAATAATAAGTAAACTAATAACTAATAACTAATAAAACTAGAAACTAATAACTAACTAAACTAATAATAATTAATAACTAAAAACCAAATAACTAACTAATAAAAACCTAAATAACTAAAAATAAGTAAAATTTAAGAAACTAATACTAATAATTAATAACTAATAACTAAATAACTAATAATAAAACTAATAATAAATAATAACTAATAACTAGTAAAACTAAAAACTAATAACCTAATAATATTAATAACTAATAATAACTAAATAACTAAACTAAATCTAATAAAATACTAAAAAATAATAAAACTAAAACTAAATAATAATAAACTAACTAACTAATAAAACAAAACTAATAATTTAATAAACTAATAAAAACTAAAATAAACTAACTAATAATAATTAATAAATAATAACTAATAGTAAATAACTAAACTAATAATAACTTACTAACTAATAACTAAATAATAAACTAATAATTAAACTAAATAATAACTAATAATAAAAATTAAAATAAATAGTAATAATAATATAAACTAATAAACTAAATTACTAATAAATAATAAATAAAATAATTTATAAACTAACAAAACTAATTACTAATAGAAACTAACTAAAACTAAAATTTATTAATAAAACTAACAAACTAATAACTAATAACTAATAATAATAACTAAATAAATAACTAACTAATAACTAAACTAATAAAACTAATAACTAATAATAATAAACTAATAAAAACTAAACTAATAATAATAAACTAATAACTAACTAATAACTAAACCTAAACCTAACCTAATAATAACAAAAACTAATAACTAATAACTAATAACTAAATTAATAACTAATAAAACTAATAACTAATAAAAACACAATAAACTAACTAACTTAACACAACTAACTAATAAACTAAAAACTAATAACTAATAATAACTAACTAAACCTAATAACTAAATAACTAATAAAACTAAACTAATAATAAATAAAAAACTAAAAAATGATAATAATAAACTAAATAAACTAATAACTAATAACTAACCAAAATACCTAACTAATAAACTAATAAATAATAAAAAAACTAACTAACTAATACAAACTAATAATAAACCTAATAAAATAATAACTAAATGAATAACTAATAAACTAAACTAGACTAATAACTACTAATAATAAACTAATAAATTAATAACTAATAATAATAACTAGATATAATAACTAAAACTAATAAAAACTAAATAATAATTAATAATAAATTAATAAAACAAATAACTAATAATAACTAATAAACTAAAAAATAATAAAACTAATAAACTAAAAACTAATAAAGCAATAACTAAATAATAATGAAACTAAAACTAATAATAATAATAATAATAATAAATAAACTTAAAATATCTAACTAATAAATATCTAATAAATAAACTAAATAACTTATAAACTCTTATTAACTAAACTAATAACAAATAAACTAAAGTAATAACTAAAAAAATAAACTAATTAATAATAACTAAACTAATAACTAAACAATAGCTAATAAACTAATAACCTAATAAAAATAATAAAATAATAATAACTAATAACTAAAACTAACTAATAACTAATAAATCCTAATAATATAAACTAATAATAAACTAAAAAACTAATAACTAAATAAAAACTAAAAACTAATAAAACTAACTAAACTAATAAACTAATAACTAATAATAACAAATAATAATAGTAATATTAAACTAAACTAACTAACTAACTAATAAACTAACAAATAATAACTAATAATAATAAACTAAATAAAACAACTAATAACTAAATAACTAAACTAATAACTAATAAAACTAACTAAACTAACGAATAATAAAACCTAAATAACTAATGAACTAATAAACTAATAAGCTAAAACTAATAATAATAATAGCTAAACTAAATAACTAAAAAAACTAATAATAATAACTAATAAAAAACCAAGCTAACTAAATAATAATAATAATAATAAACTAACCAATAATAACTAAAACTAATAATAACTAATAATTAATAAAACTAAACTAATAAATAACTAACAGAACTAAAATACTAATAACTAAACTAATAATAAAATAAATAACAACTAATAACTAACTAGCTAATAAACTAAAAGCTAAATTAATAACTAATAATAACTAATAATTAATAATAATAAATAAATAACAAAACTAATAAAAAATTAAATAAAAAACTGAAATAACTAATAATAAACCTAATAAAACTAAATAACTAAACTACTAAAAACCTTATAAACTAATAACTAAATAAACAAATAAACTAACTAATAAATTAACTAATAAAAACTAATAAAACTAATAAAAGTAATAAGCTAAAAACTAATAAACTAATAAACTAATAACTAAAAATAATAACTAATAATAATAATAATAAACTAATAAAAACTAATAAACAAATAACTAATAATAGACTAATAAAATAATAATAACTAATATAATAAAACTAACTAAACAAACTAACTAAACTAAAAACTAACTAATAAACTAATAATTAAAACTAATTAAAAACTAAAAACCTAATAATAAAAACTAAATAACTAATAATTAAACTAAACTACATAACTAAACTAAACTAATAAACAAAATAACTAGTAAACTAAACTAATAAACTAAAAACTAACTAACTAATAACTAATAATAACTAAACAAAATAACTAACTAATAATAATGAATAAATAATAAACTAATAACTAAACTAACTAACTAATAAAAACTAAAAACTAATAATAAATAACTAACTAAATTAAAAATAACTAGTTAATAATAACTAAACTAATAACTAATAACTAAGTAATAAACTAAACTAAAAGACTAATAATAATAACTAAAAACTAATAACTAACAAAACTAAATAAAATAAATAACTAACTAACTAATAATAAATAATAAAACTAAATAAACTAATAACTAATAAAAACTAAAAACTAACTAATAACTAACTAATAACTAAATAATGAAGACTAATAACTAATAACTAATAAAACTAATATTAAACTAATAATAACTAATAACTAATAATAATAAACTTAATAATAATAAATAATAAATAAATAAAACTAACTAAATAATTAATAAAATAAAATAACTAATAATAAACTAACTAAATAACTAATATAATAAAACTAATAAATAATAATAACTAAAAAACTAACTAAACTAATAACTAATAACTAAATAAAACTAATTATAACTAAATAATAACTAACTAATAACCTAACTAATAACTATTTAACTAAAATTAATAATAACTAATAACTAAACTAATAACTAAAATAAAAAATAACTAAACTAACTAAGTAATAACTAAACTAATAAAACCTAAAAAAACTAATACCTAAAACTATAATAATAACTAAATAACTAAACTAATAATAATAACTAAACTAATGACTAAACTAATAATTAATAACTAATAAAAACTAAAATAATAATAAATAAAAGTAATTATTATAAACTAATAAAATTAATAACTAACCTAAATAAAATAAAATTTACTAATAAATAAAAATAAACCTAAATAACTAAACTAATAATAATATAATAAAAACCAATAATAAAAAACCTAATAATTAAAACTAATAATTAAAAAATAATAAACTAAAATAATAAAGTAAATAATAAAACTAATAAATAACTAAATAAAAACTAATAAAAAAACTAAAACTAATAACTAAATAACTAAAACTAATAAAACTAACTAATAATAATAACTAACTAATAATAAAAACAAATAAAAAACTAATAACTTAACTAATAATAACTAATAAACTAAATAATAATAATAACTAATAATACTAAACTAAAAACTAATAAAATGAATAAACAAATAACTAAACTAAACTAACTAACTAAACTAATAAAACAAAATAAAACTAACTAACTAATAGTAATGATAAAAGAAAAGTAAACTACTAAATAAAATAAAACTAACTAATAACTAATAATAATAATAATAATATCTAACTAATAATAATAATAATAATAATAATAATAAAACTAATAACTATCCTAATAAACTAAACTACTAATAATAATAATAAATATAATAATAATAATAATAATAATAATAATAATAATAATAATAACTAAAACTAATAATAATAACTAATAACTAAAACTAACTAATAAAATAAATAACTAGCTAATAATAAACTAAAAACTAATAATAATAATAATAATAATAATAATAATAATAATAATAATAACTAACTAACTAATAAACTAATAAAAAAAGTAAACTAAAAAACTAATAATAACTAATAAAACTAGTAAAACTAATAACTAAATAAACTAATAATAATTAATAATAAATAACTAATAATAAACAAATTAATAAAACTAAAACTAAACCAAAAAATAACTAAAAAAACTAAAAACCTAAGAAAACTAATAACTAATAATAAATAACTAAAATTGATAAAACCTAATAACTAATAAAACTAATAAAAATAACTAATAATAATAATAAAATTAATAAAACTAATCAATAAAATTAGTAATAATAAACTAAACCTAATAATAACTAAACTAACTTATAAACTAATAATAATAAAACAAACTAATAATAACTAATAACTAAAACTAAAAAAACTAATAAACTAAAATTAAATAACTAACTAAACTAATAACTAATAATAACTAAACTAATAATAAAATAATAATAATAATTAAACTACAAAACTAAATAATTAATAAATAAAAAACTAATAACTAATAATAACTAAATAAAAAACTAATAATTATTAAACTAATATTAATAAATAAAATAATAACTAAAAAAGTAATAATAATAACTAATAAATAATAACTAATAAATAATTAATAACTAATAAAAACTAAACTAAACTAACTAAATAAAAACTAAAAATAAACTAATAATAAAATTAAATAACTAATAATAAAATTAAATAACTAATAATAATAAACTAAATAACTACACTAATAATTAATAAATAAAATTAAATAACAAAATTAACTAATAAAAACTATAATAAAACTAATATAATATAATAACCCAAGGAAACCAAAACTAATAAATAATAACTAATAACTTTAATAAAGTAATAATAATAATTAAAAACTAATAATTAATAAAACTAAATAAAATAATAAACTAACTAACTAATAATAAATAATAAAACTAAATAAACTAATAAAACTAACTAATAACTAAAACTAACTAAACCTAAATAATAACTAAACTAATAACTAACTAATAACTAATAACTAAACTAATAATAACTTACTAACTAATAACTAATAAACTTAATAATAATAATCTAGTAAATAAATAATAAAACTAACTAAATAACTAATAAACTAAATAACCAAACTAATAAAACTAATTAAATAACTAAATAATAAACAAAACTAATAATAATAATAACTAAACTAACCCAATAATAATAACTAAATAAAACTAATTATAACTAAATAATAACTAATAATAACTATAATATTAAAAATTAATAATAACTAAACTAATAACTAAAATAAAAATAACTAAACTAAAGTAATAATAATAAAACCTAAAAATAATACCTAAAACTATAATAATAACTAAACTAATGACTAAACTAATAATTAATAACTAATAAAAACTAAAATAATAATAAATACAGGTAATTATTATAAACTAATAAAATTAATAACTAACCTAAATAAAATAAAATTTACTAATAAATAAAAATAAACCTAAATAACTAAACTAATAATAATATAATAAAACTAACTAATAACTAAAACCTAATAATTAAAACTAATAATTAAAAACTAATAAACTAAAATAATAAAGTAAATAATAAAACTAATAAATAACTAAATAGTTAATTAATAAAAAAACCTAAAACTAATAACTAAATAACTAAACTAAAATAATAACTAATAAAATAACCTAACTAATAATAATAACTAACTAATAATAAAAATAAATAAAAAACTAACAACTTAACTAATAATAACTAATAAACTAAATAATAATAATAACTAAACTAAATAAAATGAATAAACAAATAACTAAACTAAACTAACTAACTAAACTAATAAAACTAAATAAAACTAACTAACTAATAAACTAATAATAAAGAAAAAACTAAACTAAATAAAATAAAACTAACTAATAACTAATAATAATAATAATAATATCTAACTAATAATAATAATAATAATAATAATAATAATAATAATATAATAATAATAATAATAATAATAATAAAACTAATAACATCTACATAATAAAACTACTACTAATAATAATAAATATAATAATAATAATAATAATAATAATAATAACTAAAACTAATAATAATAACTAATAATTAAAACTAACTAATAAAATAAATAACTAACTAATAATAAACTAAAACTAATAATAATAATAATAATAATAATAATAATAATAATAATAACTAACTAATAACTAATAAACTAATAAAAAAACTAAACTAAAAAACTAATAATAACTAATAAAACTAATAAAGCTAATAAAACTAAAACTAATAACTAAATAAACTAATAATAATTAATAATAAATAACTAATAATAAATGAATTAATAAAACTAAAACTAAACCAAAAAAATAACTAAAAAAACTAAAAACCTAAGAAAACTAATAACTAATAATAAATAACTAAAATTGATAAAACCTAATAACTAATAAAACTAATACAAATAACTAATAATAATAATAAAATTAATAAAACTAATCAATAAAATTAGTAATAATAAACTAAACCTAATAATAATAACTAAACTAACTAACTTATAAACTAATAATAATAAAACAAACTAATAATAACTAATAACTAAAACTAAAATTTAATAAACTAAAACTAAGTAACTATCTAAACTAATAACTAAACTAATAATAAAATAATAATAATAATTAAACTACAAAACTAAATAATTAATAAATAAAAAACTAATAACTAATAATAACTAAATAACAAACTAATAATTACTAAACTAATATTAATAAATAAAATAATAACTAAAATGTAATAATAATAACTAATAACTAACTAATAATAACTAATAAATAATTAATAACTAATAAAAACTAAACTAAACTAACTAAATAAAAACTAAAAATAAACTAATAACTAATAATAAAATTAAATAACTAATAATAATAAACTAAATAACTACACTAATAATTAATAAATAAAATTAAATAACAAAATTAACTAATAAAACTAAACTAATAAAAACTAATATAATATATAACTAACTAACTAAGGAAACCAAAACTAATAAATAATAAAAACTAATAACCTAATAAAATAAATAACTAAATAAAACTAATAAACTAAAACTAATAGCTAACTAAACTAATAAAAACTAAATAACTAATAAAACTAAAATTAATAATAACTAAAAAAAACTAAAACTAATAAACTAATAATAAAATAACTAATAACTAAACTAAAAAAACTAACTAAAATAAAAATAAAACTAAAACCTAAATAACTAAAAAAAACTAATAACACCTAATAAACTAAACTAACTAATAACCTAATAACTAAAATAATAAACTAATAACAAACTAATAATAATAATAATAATAATAATAATAATAACTAAAAAAACTAACTGATAAATTAAAAAACTAATTAAAACTAACTAATATAATAAAACCTAATAATAATAATAAATAATAAACTAATAATTAAAAACTAATAAAAACTATCTAAACTAACAAAACTAATAACTAATGAACTAATAATAAATAAATTACTAATAATAACTAAATAAATAACTAAATAATAATAACTAAATAACTAAGTAATAACTAAAACTAATAAAACTAATAACTAATAAAATAAACTAAATAACTAATAATAAACTAAACTAATAATAACTAAACTAATCAAACTAACTAATAAACTAAATAATAAACCTAACTAAAACTAATAAACTAAAAACTAATAAAAAAAATTAATAATAAACTTTAAAACTAAAACTAATAACTAATAACTAATAAAAAAGTAATAATAATAACAAAACTAAACCTAAAACCTCATAAACTAATAAACTAATAATAATTAATAAAAACTAATAATAACTAATAACTAATAAATAACTAAATAATAATAATAACTACTAAAATGAAACTAATAACAATATTAACAAATTAAACTAAATAGAAACTGATAACTAATAATTATAAACTAACTAATAATAACTAACTAATGACTAAAAACTAAATAATAATAAGAAATAAATAATAAAACTAATAAAACTAATAATAACTAAAAACCTAATAAACTTATAACTAATATAACTAACTAAACCTAATAATTAACTTAAAATAATAACTAAACTAAAACTAATAATAATAAAAATAATAACTAATAACTAATAACTAATAACCTAACTAACTAATAAAACTAAATTAATAACTAATAAAGTAACTAAAATAATTAAACTAATAAAACCATATAATAATAATAACTAAACTAAACTAAAACTAATAAATATATAAATAATAAAACTAAAACCTAATAATAATAAACTAAAAATAACTAAACTAATAACTAAATAATAAAAATAAACTAATAACTAATAATAATAACTAACTAATAATTAAAAATAATTAACTAAATAATAACTAAATTAAAAAAATAATAAAACTAAATAATAATACTAATAAACTAAAACTAAAAACCTAAAAAACTAATAATAACTAATAATGATAAATAAACCTAATAACTAAACTAATAAATAATAATAATAAGTAAAACCTAATAACTAGACTAATAAATAAATAACTAATAAAAACTAACTAATAATAATAAATAATAATTCAACTAAAACTAATTAATAAAATAAACTAAAAGCTAAAAAATAAATAAAACTAATAGTAATAATAACTAATAATACCTATAATAACTAACTAAAAATACTAATAGTAATAATTACTAAATAATAAAACTAATAATAATATTAAACTAATAACTCAAACTAATAATAAAAATTAAATAACTAATAACTAATAAACTAATAAAACTAATAATTAATCAATAATAAAATAAAAACTAATAAATAATAAGAAATAATAATAATAAAGCAAATAAAAATAAACTAATAAACTAATAACTAATAACAATTAATAATTAATAAAAAACTAAGGACTAAACTAATATCTAACAATAACTAACTAATAAAACTAAAAAACTAATAACTAAAAACTAAAAACTAATAATAAAATAAAAAATTAAACTAATAAAACTAAAACTAATAACTAACTAATAATAACTAATAATGACTAATAATAATAAACTAATAATAATAATAAGTAATAAACCTAATAACTAATAAAACTAATAGCTAATAAAACTAATAACTAACTAAAAATAACTAATAATTAATAATTAAAAATTGATAAAACTAACTAAAAACTAATAAAGTAAGTTAATAACTGAAAAACTAAATAACTAATGAAAATAAAACCTGATAAACTAATAATAAAACTAATAACACTAAAACATAATAAAAAAAACCTAATAACTATTAATAACTAATAATAAATAACTAAATAAATAACTAATAAAATAAACTAACTAAATTAATAACTAACTAAACTAACTAAATAAAACTAATAAAACTAATCCTAATAGCTAATAAATACTAACAAACTAAACCAAATAACTAATAATAAACTAAACTAAATTAACTAAACTAAATAAAACTAAACTAATAAACTAATAAACTAACTAATTAAACTAATAAAAATAATAAAAAAACTAAACTAAACTAATAAAACTAACTAACTAATAAAAACTAATAAAACCTAATAACCTAAAAACTAAAGTAACAAATAAAACTAACTAACTAAATAACTAACTAATAACTAATAAATAGCTTATAATAATCAAACTAATAATGAACTAAACTAATAACAAATAATAAAAAATAAACTAATAACTAATAACTATAAATAAAATAATAATAAATATAAATAATAAATAATAATAACTAATAAACCAATAAAACTAAAATAATAATATAAATATAAAATACTATAACTAACTAATAATAATAATAAAATAATAATAATAAAACTAAACTAATAATAAATAATAACTAATAACTAATAATAATAATAATAATAATAAATAATAACTAACTAATAATAACACTAAACCAATAATAATAATAACTAATTAATATAAATAAACTAATAATAATAAAATAACTAATACATAATTAATAATAAACTAAATAAATAACTAATACTAATAATACTAATAATAACTAATAACTAATAATAATAATAATAATAAAACCAAATAACAATAAAAATAAATAAATTTAAATACTAATAATTAATATAACCAACTAATAATAAACTAATAATAATAACTAACTAAACTAATAACTAATATTAATATAACTAATAATAACTAAATAATTAAACCAAAATCTAAAAACTAAATAATAACTAACTAATAATTTAATAATAAAACTAAATAAAACTAACTAAATAAATAAACTAACTAGTAATAACAAATAAATAATAACTAATAAAACTAAATATAATAATAACTAACTAATAAAACTAATACTAAATAATAAATAATAATTAAACTAAATAAACTAATAATAAAATTAAAATAAATTGTAATAATAATATAAATAATAAACTAAAATAATAAATAATAACTAAAATAACTAATAAACTAACAAAACTAACTAAACTAATTACTAATAAAACTACCAAAAATATTAATAAAACTAACAACTAATAACCAATAATAATAATAACTAAAATAAATAACTAAACTAATATAACTAATAAATAATAATAAACTAATAAAAATTAAACTAATAATAAATAATAATTAACTAATAACTAAACTAAACTAAATAATAATAAAAATTAATAATAATAACTATAACTAATTAATAACTAATAAACTAATAATAATAAAAATAAAAATAATAAACAACTCAGTAACTAACTAATAAACTAAAAACTAATAACTAATAATAACTAAAAAATAACTAACTAAACTAATAATAAATAAAAAACTAAACTAATTAAACTAAATAAACTAATAATAATAACCAAAATACTGACTAATAAACTAATAAATAATAAAATACCAATAAACTAATAATAAACTAATAAATAATAACAATGAATAATTAATAAACTAAACTAATAACAACTATAAATAAACTTATAATAATAACTAATAATAATAACTAATATAATAACTAAAACTAATAAAAATTAAATAATAATTAATAATAAATTAATAAAACAAATAATAATAACTAATAAAATAAAAAATAATAAAACTAATAAACTAAAACTAATAAAGCAATCCAAATAATACTAAACTAATAACTAAACTAATACCAATAATAATAATAATAATAAACTAAAAAAATAACTAACTAAATATCATAATAAATAAAATAACTTATAAACTCTAAACTATAACTAATAAAATAAACTAATAACTAAAATAAACTAATTAATAATAATTAAACTAATAACTAAATAATAACTAAATAAACTAATAACTAATAAAATAATAACTAATAACTAATAACTAATAACTAATAATAATAATAATGTAAAATAATAATAAAAACTAACCAAATAAAACTAAAACTAATAAACTAAATAATACTAAATAATGACAAATAATAATAGTAATACTAAATAACTAACTAATAATAACAATAATAACTAATAATAATAAACTAAAATAAAATAACTAATATAAAATAACTAATAATAACTTAAACTAATAAATAATAATAAACTAACTAATGAACTAATAAAAATAAGCTAAAACTAATAATAATAAATAACTAAATAAAAACCAATAATAATAAAACCAACTAACTAAAATAATAATAACTAATAACTAACTAACAATAATAACTAACTAATACAAACTAATAAACAAATAAAAATTAACTATAACTAAAAACTAATACTAATAACTAAACTAATAATAAAAATATAAACAATAATAAATAATAATAAATAATAAATAATATAATATCTAATAATAATATAAATAATAAATAATAAAATAAATAAAAACTAAAATAACTAATAATAAACCTAATAAAACTAAATAACTAAATTACAAAACCTTATAAAACTAATAACTAAATAAACAAAAATAAATACTATTAATTAAATAATAAAACTAATAAAACTAAAAACTAATAAAACTAATAAACTAAAAATAAATAATACTAATAAACTAAAATATTAAACTAATAAAAATAATAACTAATAATAATAACTAATAATAATAATAATAATAATAATAAAACTAATAAACAAATAACTAATAATGGTAATAAAATAATAATAACTAATATAATAAAAAAATAAAATAAATACCAAATAAAAACTAATAATAAAATAATTAAAACTAATTAAAAACTAAAACCTAATAATAAAAACTAAATAACTAATAAACTAAACTAATAAACTAAAAACTAACTAACTAATAACTAATAATAACTAAGTAATAATACAAAATAACTAACTAATAATAATGAATAAACAATAAACTAATAATTGAACTAACTAACTAATAATAAAAAAAACTAAAAACTAATAATAAATAAACTAATAAACTAACTAAATAATAAACTAAAATAATAACTAATAACTAAGTAATAAACTAAATTAAAAGACTAATAATAATACTAAAATAATAACTAATAAAATTAAATAAAATAATAACCAATAATAAATAATAAAACTAAATATAATAACCAATAAAAATAAAAATAACTAATAACTAAACCTAAATAATAAATAAACTAATAACTAACTAATAAATAATAACTAAATTAATAATAAACTAATAATTAACTAATAATAACTAACTAACTAATAACTAATAAACTTAAGAATAATAAACTAATAAATAAATAATAAAACTAACTAAATAATTAATAAACTAAATAACCAAACTAATAAAACTAACTAAATAACTGACTTAATAACTAATAAAAAAACTAATAAATAATAATAACTAAAAAATTAACTAAATTAATAAATAATAACTAAATAAAACTAATTATAACTAAATAATAACTATAATAACTAAAATAATATAATAATAAAATAAATAATAATATAATAACTAATAACTAAAAAATAAAAATAATTAAACTAATAATAAATAATAAAACCAAAAACTAAATAAAAACTATAGTAATATAAATAACTAAACTAATAATAATAATAATAATGACTAATAATAATTAATAAAATAAAAACTAAAATAATAATAAATAAAAGTAATTATAATAAACTAATAAAATTAATAACTAACCTAAATAAAATAAAATTTACTAATAAATAAAAATAAACCTAAATAACTAAACTAATAAAATAAAACTAATAAACTAATAATAGTATAATAAAACTAATAAAACTAATAACTAAAACATAATAATTAAAACTAATAATTAAAAACTAATAAACTAAACTGGTAAACTAAAACTAATAACTAATAAACTAAAATAATAAAGTAAATAATAAAATTAATAAATAACTAAATAACTAATAAAATAACCTAACTAAAAATAATAACTAACTAATAATAAAACTAATAAAAAACTAATAATATAATAATATAATAAACTAAAAATAATAATAAATAACTAAACTAAAAACTAATAAAATGAATAAAACAAATAACTAAAATAAAAATACCAACTAATAATAAAAATAAAATAAAACTATAACTAATATAATAATAAAAAACTAAATAAATAAAATACTAATAATAATAATAATAATAATAATATCTAAATAATAATAATAATAACAATTATTATTATTATTATAAAACTAATAACTATCCTAATAAACTAAACTACTACTAATAATAATAAATATAATAATAATAATAATAAAAATAATAATAATAACTAAAATTAACAATAATAACTAATAACTAAAAACTAAATAAATAAATAAATAGCTAATAATAAACAAAAAACTAATAATAAAAATAAAAATAATAATAATAATAATAATAACAAACTATAATAAAACTAATAAAAAAATAACTAAAACTAATAATATAAACTAATAAAACTAATAAAAAAACTAAACTAATAACTAAATAAACTAATAATAATTATAATAAATAATAATAAAAATTAATAAAACTAAAACTAAGAAAAAAAATAACTAAAAAAAAACTAAAAACTATGAAATACTAATAACTAATAATAAATAAAAACTCATAAAACCAATAAATAAATAATAATAATAATAAAATTAATAAAACTAATCAATAAAATCAGTAATAATAAACTAAACCTAATAATAATAACTAAACTAACTAACTTATAAACTAATAATAACTAAAACTAAAAAAACAAATAAACTAAAACTAAGTAACTATCTAAACTAATAAATAAACTAATAATAAAATAATAATAATAATTAAACTACAAAATTAAATAATTAATAAATAAAAACCTAATAACTAATAATAACAAAATAACAAACTAATAATAACTAAATAATAATAATAAATAAAATAATAACTAAAAAAGTAATAATTATAATAACTAATAACTAATATTTAAAATAATAAACTAATAACTAATAATAACTAAATAATAACTAATAAATAATTAATAACTAATAAAAACTAAACTAAACTAACTAAATAAAAAACTAAAAATAATAATAATAATAATAAAATTAAATAACTAATAATAATAAACTAAATAACTAAACTAATAATTAATAAATAAAATTAAATAACAAAATTAACTAATAAAACTAAACTAATAAAAAACTAATATAATATATAACTAACTAACTTAGAAAACCAAAACTAATAAATAATAAAAACTAATAACCTAATAAAAACTAATAACTAAATAAAACTAATAAACTAAAACTAATAGCTAACTAAACTAATAACTAATAAAAACTAAATAATAATAATAAAAAAAAATAAAAAATAATAACTAGGCTAATAATAATAATAATAATAATAATAATAATAATATAATAATAATAATAATAATAATAATAATAATAATAATAATAATATAACCAATAAACTAATAATAAATAACTAATAACTAAAAAAAAAAAAACTAAAATAAAAAAACAAAACTAAAACTAAAAAAAAAAACTAATAACTAATAAAATAAACTAACTAATATAAATAATAAAACTAATAGTAAAATAAAAATAACTAACTAATAACTACTAATAATAACTAATAATAATAATAATAAAATAATAAACTAATAAATAAAACTAATTAATAATTAATAAAAAATTAATAATTAATAATTAATTGATAAAACTAATAAAACTAATAAATAATAATAACTGAAAACTAATATAATGAAAATAAACGATAAACTAATAATAAAAGTATAACCTAAAACATAATATAAAACCTAATAATTAATAAATAATAAATAATAATAAAAATAAATAATAAAAATAAAACTAATAAAACTAATCCTAATAGCTAATAAATACTAACAAACTAAACCAAATAACTAATAATAAAAAACTAAAACTAAACTAAATTAACTAAACTAAATAAAACTAAACTAATAAACTAACTAACTAAAATAATAAAAATAATATAAAAACTAAACTAAACTAATTAAACTAACTAACTAATAAAAACTAATAAAATAACTAAATAACTAAACTATAACAAATTAAACCACAAAAACTAAACTAAATTAACTATAAAACTAAAACTAATATCTAAACTAGTAATAATAACTAATAATAATAAATAAATAATAATAAATGAACTAAAACTAACTAAATAATAATAAAAAAACTAATAACTAAAAATAACTAAAACTAACTAAATAAAAAAACTAAGTAATAATAACTAACTAAAACTAAAACTAAAATAATAATAATAATATAAAATAATAATAATATAAAAAAAGTAATTAACTAAAATAAAACTAAACTAATTAAAACTAATAATAAACTAACTAAATATAATAAAAATAAAAAACTAATAACTAATAATAATTAATAACTAGTAATAATTAAATAACTAATAATAACTAATAACTAATAATAATAACTAAAAAATCTAAAAGCCTAATTAACTAGCTAAAAACTAATAATGCAACTAATAAAACTAATAATATAAATAATAAATAATTAAATAAATAACTAAAAAAAAAATAAACTAATAATAAATTAACTAACTAATAAATAACTAATAACTAACTAATAAGTAACTAAATAACTAAATTAATAATAACTAAATAATAACTAAACTAATAACTAATAATAATTAACTAATAACTAATAAAAGAAAAATAAACTAATAAATATTAAATAATAATAAATAATAATAAAACTAATAATAATAACTAAATAAAAATACTAAAAAACTAAACTAAATCAAATAATAACTAAAAACTAAAAAACTAAACTAAAATAAAATAAACAACTAATAACTAAATCATAGTAATAAAATAACTAATAAAACTAATAAAAACCAATAACTAATAACTAATAATAAAACTAAATAACTAAATAAAATTAATGGTAATAATAACTAATAACTAAAATAATAAATAACTAATAATTAAATAATAATAATAAAAACTAACCAACAAATAAAATAACTAAATAACTACTAATCAAAATTAATAACTAAAGTAATAAAATAACTAATAATAACTAATAATAAAATAACTAAACTAACTAAACTAATAACTAATAATAACTAAAAATAATAATAAATAAACTAATAAACTAAATAACTAATAAACTAATAATTAATAACCAAACTAAACTAATAACTAACTAATAACTAATTAAAACTAATATTAGAATGAACCTAAAAACTTAAACTAAGCCTAATAAAATAATAAATAATAACTAAAATAATAAACTAATAATAATAAATAGTAATAATACTAATAACTAACTAAAATAATAATAATAATTAATAACTAATAAACTAATAACTTATAACTACTAATTAACTAATAAATAATAACTAATAATAAGTAATAATAACAAAAAATAAACTAAAACTAATAAACGGATAAACTACTACTAAAATAACTAATAACAAAACTAATAACAAACTAAAACTAAATAATTAATACCAATAATAAAAATAAAATAACTAATTAAAACTAATAAACTAATTAAAACTAATAAACTAAAAACATAACTAATAACTAACTAAACTAATAATAACTAAATAATAAAAATAATAACTAAACTAAAAAACTAATAAACTAAAAACTAATAATAACTAATAAGTAATAATAAATAACTAAATTAAATAATAACTAAATAAACTAACTAATAAAAACTAAATTAATAACTAATAAACTAATAAATAACTAAACTAATAACTAAAAACTAAAACTAATAAAAATAATAAAAACTAAAAATTAATAACTAATAAAAATAACTAATCTAATAAACTAATAAATAAAGTATAAAATAATAAATTAAAACTAAACAAAATAATTAAGAACTAAAAAAATAATAACTAATAATAAAATAATAACTAATAACTAAAAAACTAAAACAATAAATCTAACTAATCAATAATAACTAAGTAATAATAAACTACAAATTAAACTAAAATAATAAATCTAATAAAATAAAACTAACTAAACTAACTAAATAAACTAATAACAAAATAAAACTAATAAATTAATAAATTAACTAATAACTAATAAAACCAAACTAATAACTACTAATATAACTAACTATAATAATAATAATAGCCCAAATAAATAACTAAATAACTAATAAACTAATAAAACTAATAAATAATAACTAACTAAAGTAATAACTAAATAATAACAAACTAATAATAAAAAATAAATAATAACTAAAACAAATAATAATAAACTAATAAGTAACTAATAAACTAAACAAACTAAATAAAATAAACTAATAAAAAATAATTAAAATACTAAACTAATAGAAGGCCTCTACTTAGTGCAGTTCATCACAAACCAATGGAATCATAAAAAAATGAAAACTAAAAAAATGAAAGCTAATATTGACTATCCCTGAGCTGATTTAAGTCTCCTAGTGGCATTCACTCAATAATCAGCCCTAGGTCGAGTTTGATTAATTGCCTAAAGTATCTAATCACCCCAGTGGTTTTTTGTCTCTAAGAGATGTGAGTTCCTGTGCTTTCTTCTTAAGACTTGACCATTGCAAATAGAAAGGCATCTCCTTTGGTTGGATGGTTCTACCTTGTGGTTAGTAGACTACTCCCTTTGAATTGGTAAATGAGTTGTTACAGGCCATGGCCTACTAATGCTTCATCATAAACCAATATGGTCAATCATAATCAAAACAAAATCTAAAATATAAAATCTCCTCTTAACTATCTTTGAGTTGATCTAAGTCCCCCAGCAGCATTCACTCAATAGTCAGCCCTAGGTTGGGTTCAATCTGTTGCCTTGCCAATAGATCACCCCAGCAACTGGTTCTTATTTTGGAGGATGTAAATCTACTATGCTTTCTTCCTAGTACACTACTGTATACTAAAAGGCATCCCTTTGGTTGGCTAGTCCTACTATGTGTCTAGTAGACTACCTCTTTGGATTAGTAAATCTGAGTTAGGTCTAGGTCTCCATGGCTCTTACTCTGTTCGATCCATTGCAAACCAACAGGGTTCACTTCAAAATCTAAAATCTGAAACAAATCTAAAAATTTGAAATAAGAAAATTCAATGAAATAAAAAGAACAAAACAACCATTGATCTAAATCACTCTTTTGCTCCTCTTCAGTGAGATGCAAATCTTTTTGGTCACCCAATGGATCTAGGATTCTTATCCCTCAGAATCTCTCAATCCCTCCTTTGTGGATGATTTAAACTTGCTTCCCTTGTGAAGAGTTCATTTTTCTATTCCCCATGGAGTCTAATCAAAACAAACAAAAAAATAAATGAAATCAAATAACAAATTAAAGCAAATTTAAATCTCTTCCCTTAGTGGGACTCAAATCAAACCACTCATCCCCTTGTGGATGATTTGAACCTGCTTCCCTAGTGGAAGGTTCACACTCTATCCCTTAGTGGATTTTTTCCTCTCTCTTATGTCTTGGACATAAGTAGAGCCACATTGCATTAAGCTTGGGATTCTTTCTACTCCTTGGGTTAAGGATAGATTATTTCTGCTAATTCTTGTGATCTTCTGGTGTTGTTGATCATTTCAGTCAACACCAATACGTGTGGTGTACCTGGTCAGTCACACCACACCTATTGGGCACCCTTTCTTGACCTCAATTTTAGAATGAGCTCTAAACACCTTCATCTTAGACATAGGGTTCCTCTTAGACTTTAAGAGTTCCTTAGTCTTAAGACACATATAGTGATTAGGTGGACACTCCCCTAGCCCTAGAAGATTTAGAAGGTTTAGCCATAGGAATAGGTCATGCCTTAGGGGTGCTAGGAAATTGGCTTACCCTTAGCTTGCACCATTCCTCACCTTTCCTTCTTTCAAGTCAAAACTCCAAATTAATCCTATTTGATTTTCTCCAAATCTAAATCAAATCCATGATTGAAACTTTTGATTGAAACCCATGATAAAAAATCCATCAAAATTCCTAAGTCCAAATTTTGCCGAAGTCCTTAATTTTCCTTAAGGACTTATCCAAAATCTTGATTCAAGCCACATCAAATCTTTGAGATCTTTTTATGATTCATTTATATTTTCATTTATATTCACATATATAAATGAAATATAAATTCAAACCCATCAAATCAAACTCAAAATTCAAAATCAATTCATGAATTCTTAAGTCCCTTTAATTTTCCATTAAAGGACTTAGCAAAAATCAATCCTAAACTTTGATCAAACCTATTCAAACTCATGAGATTTTCTCAAAACATATTTGTATTCTCATTTATGTTCTCATATATAAATGAAATATAAATATAAATCAATCAAATCCAACCAAAAATTAAATTCCAAATTTAAAATCCTTGAAATTCCCTTAAATCCTTTAAATTCCCTTTAATAGATTTAACCTAAACTCTGATCAAACCATCTCAAACTCATGGGATTTTCTCAAAACATATTTGTATTCTCATTTATGTTCTCATATATAAATTAAATATAGATATAAATCAATCAAATCCAACTCAAAAACTAAATTTTAAATTTAAAAATTCCCTTTTAATGGATTTAGTATAAATCATGATTAAACCCTTTCAAATTCTTGAAATTTTCTCATATTCAATTTATATTCTCATTTATATTCACATATATAAATGAAATATAAATTCAAACAATCAAAACCAACTCCAAAAATTAAACTCAAATCCATTCAAAATCAAATCTAAGCCTTTCAAGCCAAAATCTTGAGCTTAGCCGAAACACTTTCAAATCAAGCCAAACCCTTGATTTCCTCTGATGGTTCAATCAATCCTACAATCATGAGCTCATATATAAATCCAAATCTCAATCACTCAATCAAAACCTAAATCAAAAATCAAACCCAAGACTTTTTCATATTCTTCCTTTGAATATAAAATTTCCAAATGGATCAAAATCCATTTGACTTTAAACCACTTGTAAATGGATTTATATTTCAATCATAAGTCCATATACAAGATCAATCAACTTCAAATCAAGCTTTGACCACGTCATTTGACCCACTTAGGCTCACTTGACCAAAGTGACCTAAAGTGCCCTTATGAGCCAACTTTTGATCCTAACCAATTGGATTGAACCAAACTCATATATCCTTCTCATCATGATCAACAATCATCATGAGATGATCAATCAATCAAATTGGGTCAAACCAAGTCAAATCTAAAGGTTGACCAAGTCAACACTTAACCTAAAATGAAACCTTACATATCCAAATTCTATCATATGCCAAATTGATTGAAACCATTGATCTAAGTTCATTCATTACTTATGTTTGAACTTGACCAAGCCAACATTTGAGCCTAACCTACCTCAATTGGCCCACTTGACCCAAGTTGACCCATTTTGACCTAAAGGGCCAAAATTTGTCAAACTTGATCTAAGCCAAATTAACTCAAACAATTGGGTCAAGTTCATTCCAAATCATTTGTTGAACTTGACCAAAGCCTCAATTGGCAAATTAGACCCAACCTAGTCCAATTAATCTTAGACCCAACATGACCTAAAGGGGTCATGTTGAGCCAAAATTGAACTTAGCCCAAGTTGATTGGAAATAAAGATACCAATCCATTACATATAACTAACCAAACCTAAACCTACCCTTGACCTAACCTAAATAGATAAAATGGGTCAACTTGACCCATTTGACCTATCCTCTGATGGTTCAATCAATCCTACAATCATGAGCTCATATATAAATCCAAATCTCAATCACTTAATCAAAACCTAAATCAAAAATTAAACCCAAGACTTTTTCATATTCTTCCTTTGAATATGAAATTATCAAATGGATCAAAATCCATTTGACTTTAAACCACTTGTAAATAAAATTATATTTCAATCATAAGTCCATATACAAGATCAATCAACTTCAAATCAAGCTTTGACTAAGCCATTTGACCCACTAAGGCTCACTTGACCCAAAGTGACCTAAAGTACCCTTATGAGCCAACTTTTGATCCTAACCAATTGGATTGAACCAGACTCATATATCCTTCTCATCATGATCAACAATCATCATGGGATGATCAATCAATCAAATTGGGTCAAACCAAGTCAAATCTAAAGGTTGACCAAGTCAACACTTAACCTAAAATGAAACCTTACATAACCAAATTCCATCATAGGCCGAATTGATTGAAACCATTGATCTAAGTTCTTTCATGACTTATGTTTGAACTTGACCAAGCCAACATTTGAGCCTAACCTAGCCCAATTGGCCCACTTGACCCAAGTTGACCCATTTTGACCTAAAGGGCCAAAATGTGTCAAAACAATCGAGCCAAATTAACTCAAACAATTTGGGTCAAGTTCATTCCAAATCATTTGTTGAACTTGACCAAAGCTTCAATTGGTAGACCCAACCTAGCCATTAGACCCAACATGACCTAAAAGGGTCATGTTGAGCCAAAATTGAACTTAACCCAAATTGATTGGAAACAAAGATACCAATCCATTACATATGACTAACCAAACCTAAACCTACCCTTGGCCTAACCTAAATAGATCAAATGGGTCAACTTGACCCATTTGACCTAAATGAGTCATATGAGCCAAAACCAAATCTAATCCAAATTGAATCAAACCAAAGGCACCAAAAACTTTCAAATGGTCATATGAACTTGACCCAACCCTTGGTTTGACCCAATTTGGCCTATTGGTCAACTTGACTCAAGTTGACCCATTTTGACCTAAATGGGTCAACATGAGCCAAACCCTATCAAATGGATTTCAAATCCAATGAAACTTGGCTAAACCTATTTTCTCAACATACCAAACATACTTAAATTAACAAAAAAATAGAAAAATGACCATTTTACCCCTAGGCCATAGAACAAATTTTGGCCTAGCCCATGGGAATTTTGGTCATACACTCTTCACAATCACTTGAGGCTTTCCTAAAAGGCTCAAGGGGACTTAGTGGTGAGTGGTGCACCCAACCCAATGGGTTTGGGTCAACCCATTTGACCCATGGACCAAACCTGACTCTTCTCCTTGTAATTAAAATTTCAAATTCCCTCTTAAGCTCAATTCAAGCACATGGGGAGTTGGCATTCCACTCCTCTGGCCAAACCAACCATGTGTATTGATCTAACAACCTAAATAACCCACTCTATAGGGTTAATTGGATCAAAATGGCAAGCTCATTTCTGCCCGTCTGATTACCATGTGGGGAGATATACTCCCCCTAATTCACTAAAATTTCAATTGATTCACACTCGATTGGAACCTAAGAACTCTTAGCAACCACCTCAGAGCTTTCCCAAGGTCCCTAGAGAGGTTTTGCATCTTGCTTTCTTCTATTTTGCATAGTGCAAAATAGGGGAACTCGATCCAATAGTGATTCTTCTCCACACTTAATCTTTTTGCAATTCCTCTTGCACACTTGATCTAGGAGCTAAGTCAAATTTTTCCAAGCTTTCTCTGAAGTTCTAGAGGTAAGGGAGAGTTCAATTCAATCAATGCCACAAAGGGAGTGAAAAGAAGTTGGTCCATAGAGCTCTACACTCAACCTCAAGTGCTCAAAACTTTAGCAAAGCTTCATCTCAACCAGACGAAGCTCCTCCAAGGGAATTGAGCACGGTGATCACCTTCATCGAGGTTAGTGCTTTTTCGAGCTTAATTCTCATAGGTGTTGGTCCTTTGTGAAGTGAACTTTAATCTCATAGAATCTTAGCCATTGGATGTGTTGGTAATTGCATGATGAAGGTGTGGGCTAAATTTTAGCCTAATCTGAGGTCAATCGAGTTTGGATCAAAGCTTAGAAGGTGGACGGATCTCATTCTTCCTAAGCTTTATTAGGGATGAATATCTGGTAGTCCATCCATGCCATTTGGATGGATGATCGAGATTATTCCCATTTATATATCTATTATACAATTTATAAACCATGGGTGTATCCTTAGCCGTCCGATCTTTGATGGACGACTAAGGATAAAAGTGAGTGTGCCACCAATCGCTCCCTTGATTTGACATTTAAGTGAGTGGCTCATGGTGCTATGTGTGTAAAGCGTGCTGATCGTCGCCACCATGCATCGTACCGTGGGCTGGGTATTAAATGGGGATTAGTTATTTAACTAATTAATTCCTATAACATCTAAAAATCATAACTCCTCGTAAAAATATCAGAAAAATAAAAGAAAAAATTCCTTGGATAGATAATTTTATCTAAAATATTCTAAATATATTTTCAATGGATTTTGAATACCACTTTTCTCTGAATTTGGGTTTCTTTAAGGATTTTAATTAGCTAATTATTCCCTAATTAAGTCACCAATTGATCTCAAATTTCTAAGGTTCATTTTATGGGATGACCTCTATCTCCTCTAATTTTCTTGAAATTTATTGAGGGCTTAATGGGAAAAATTGCTAGCTCATTCCCTAATTACCTCTTTCATGTAATTAAGGGTAATTAAGGTGTGATTAGTGGATTTACCTTATGATTAAGTTTGATTAAGGTCATATCCAGTTAGTAGGGGATTTATGGATTAATTTTGGGGCATTTCCCTAAGCAATTCCCTAAACCCCCCTCTTATCTCCTTAATCCCTTCTTAATTAAGGGTTAACTCATTAATCACCCCTTTAAACAATTTTTAAAAATTCTAAAAAGTTCCAAAACTTAATTAATCTACCTTGGGTAGATGCTTAGGTGTTTAATAGCCTAAGTTTAATTAAAGAAATTAAAACCCTTTCATAAGTGTGAAGGGGTGTTTTAAAAGTACTTAAGCTAAAACCCCTTACTTAATTAACTTTTAATTGTGAGCAAAATTGCATTAGGCCTTTTCATTATTAGGTGCATTGTAAGTTTAAATATCTTGTGGGTTTTATGTCATCTCATTGCCTCATAATTATTTAGTTAATCCTTCTAAGGTGGTGTAGATAAGGGTTAATTAAGCCACTTAATTCATACCATAACCAAATCAACAAATAAAAATGGATCTAATTGCCTAAAAATTAAACAAAAATCTCAAACACATGTGGGAATGGGATAGGAACAACAAACTCATCTCACCTTTTCAAAAATTAAACTTCAAACTAAGCAAAAATCATTTTGAAATTCACTTTGATTTATTCTAAATTTTCTTATTCCTTAAGAATGTCTTTAGGATTTAAGTAATGTGAGTTTGTTTACATGCTTTCTTTGCTTTGAATCTTTCCCAACATGTTAAGTTGTATGCCATGTGATTCATGCATTCAAAATTTCATGTTTTAAATTTTAAAAATGAAATAATTTACTTTATGTCAAAAGTGCATGTGTTGGCTATTGTAAAATATGAGTGACTTATTATCTACTAAATCCAAAATATTTTCCAAAACTTATAAATGAAACATCAAATCACGAAAGTGTTATTCTTATACATTAATTATAAGGTTGCATGTGATGGATTATAAAGTAATGTTTAGTGTTGTCTTTCTTTCTTTCTTATGTTAGCATTGGTTCATTTGAAAAGAACCCAAAACTTATCTAATTCTATACCATATTCATCCCTATGCTATCATATGAGAAAAATTGCCTACACTTGCATGAATAAATTGCATAAAGAAAATAAATCTGTCAAACAACTTTTGCATATTCCTTTCCCACTTCATTTCTTTTATATGCATGTTTGTATTTAAGGAAAATGGTATATTAGTCTGGACAACCTCGAGGCTTTAAGTAGCCCTAGGTTTTATACCTTACGCCTCTGATTAACAATGGCACTGTACTCACTTATGCTTTTCTTACTTTTATGTATGTATGTGAAGTTTTGGATAAGGAAAACCTTTTCTACTTAAGAAAATCATACATGTTTACTTCTAAATTTTATTAAATGGATTACTTAGCATGCATCATAAAGTGTGTTAACTACTCTCATTTGCATGTACAGATATGTAGGATCCATCCATATGCATGTTATAAATGTTGGGAAAAGAAAATAATGTATGTGTGAATTTTGATTCATTTTATTTAATCTTAAAATGCCTTTCTTTTTGAAATAAGTTGTTTAGAGTTAGCCTAAACTTAGGATTGATTGAAAGATATAATCAAAACATTCACCTAAATGAAACTAAAATGAGAAACTTACTTTAGAAAATTATTTAAGGATTAGGGAAGGAAAGAGAAGTTTTCTTCTCTTTTCCTCTCTTCATAACTTAGTAATTAATTATAGGTTTCACCTAAACGAAATTAAAACATGAAATAAAACAAACCCAAGACACTCAAACAACTTAAATAACCCTCTAAGTTGAACATGCCCTTCACACTTAGAAAATTTGAACCTAAAATCCTAGCTAAGCATACCATAAAACCTTTAAAGCACACACATTAGCCTAAGTCATCACTTCTAGCCTTAGGTTAGGTCGGTGCATGGTTTGTTGTTTGTTTTGTTGTGATGAATGTTTTAGACTAGATGTTAGGGTGTATGCTTGTAGAATGAATGGTAGGATGTGCTTAGTCTAACTATTCTTTTTCATAGGGGATTATGCTTAAGGGGCACTATCATAAATAAAAATATAAATGCTTCTTGCTTGTAGGTGCTTATACCCCTTAGCATAATGCATAGGCCAGGTGGACTTAGTCACCCATGTGTGGGGTGATAAGTCCAATACACATGCTTGGGATTTGTGTGGTGTGATTTGACTAACCTTTATTTTACAGGTGTTAGTTAAATTTCCACTTTTACTTTTCATGTACAAATTTGTATAAATAGGATTTTGGAATGATTTGTTATGGGGGATTATGATGAGCATTGGTCATAATCTCTTATCTTATGTACCATGTGAAGCCTTGGAGCATCCACCTTCCAACCATCCAAAAGGAAGAAGCAAAAGAAGAAAAGAAGAAAGAAGAAAAGAAGAAAGAAGAAATAAATCTTGAAGACCCCCATAAAAATGAATTTCTTTGCTTAAATTTTAATTGAATTCATATGTAATCTGGGTTAAATAAGGGTAGAGCTCGACTAGCCATATTTGATATTTTTAGGTTTGTGCGGTGGTGCCCATAAATGGCCATTTATTCTTTTTTCCCTAGTTTTATAAATTGGTTGATATTTGTTTAACTTGCACATTAAGTGACATACTTTTTTCTAGTTTCTTTCTTGCTTTATGTATGGCTTGGATGAGGATTAGGCTCTTTAGGAAAAAATAAATCTTTACACCAAAATTTGAAATAAAATTAAACAACTCATAACCTCACTTAAAGCTTAGGATTAAAATCAAGATAAAAGAATTAGCAACCTTATTTGGATGAGAATTTTTTATAATATCATGCACAATGCATCTTATTTCACTCTTGATTGGAGGGCTTCCACCTTTGCTAGAGAACGGTTTGACCTTTGAGTGGTGGAAACTCACCTCTAAACTTCTCTGATTTTGGCCAATAATCGATTTCTCATGCATTAGTCATAAAAATCCTATTAGCGAGTCAAAATAATTGTCCAAAATAAAAATAAAATGAAATTTGAATTGCATTAGATTTAGGTCATTTTAGCATGCTTTACATGATCTAGTCTCTTTAGGGAGTGAGTTTAAGGACTTAGTCTCTTTCTGAATAAACATAGCCTAGCTATCTTACATAAGTATAAAGACTTGCCTACATGAATTTAAAATAGTAGGAGGAGTTAGTTGGCGGCCACCCCCAGGCAGTTGTAAGTCCAAGCTGTCAGGAAGTTTGTCCTCTCTTATGGAGGCAAACCAATTACCCATTTTTGCCTTAGATTTAGGCTATGCTTCTGGCTCTCACCGAAGCTCCCTAGATTTAGGTTATGAGGTTACTTTTTCCTTTTGTGGGCCATAAGCATAATTCCTCACCTCTTAGGCATTTCCTTAATCTTGTGTAAAGGAATTATAAGTCCTAAATTTCTAATGAAAAATGCAACTCAAACAAACTAAATCAATTTCAAAAACTTAAAGCCCAATTATAGGATAGTTTGAGATGCTCGCTAGGTTTCCTAACATCATGATCATCTTCTACTTATTCCCAATTTAGTTTAGTCTACTTCAGTTATTAGTTATTTTGTTTAGTTTAATTATTAACTTTTTAGTTTTTATTATTAAGTTTTTAGTTTTTAGTTAATTTTAGTCATTAGTTTATTAGTTAGTTTTTAGTTTAGTCAGTTTATTTAGTTATTTTTATTTTATTAGTTATTATTATAATTATTAGTTTATTATTAATTATTTGTTTATTAGTTTTTATTAGTTTATTATTATTATTATTAGTTATTATTATTAGTTATTAGTTTATTATGTTTATTAGTTTAGTTTATTAGTTAGTTATTAGTTAATTTTAGTTTATTAGTTTTATTAGTTATTTAGTTATTACTTTTATTAGTTTATTAGTTTTATTAGTTTTTTATTAGTTAATTATTTATTAGTTAGTTTATTAGTTAGTTTATTAGTTTATGTTGTTATTAGTTTATTAGGTTTTTAGTTAGTTTAGTTATTTTGTTTTATTCAGTTTATTTTTAGTTATTTTAGTTTTTTATTTAATTTATTATTTAATTATTATTATTAGTTATTAGTTATTATTACTTATAAGTTTAGCTTTTAGTTTACTAGTTAGTTAGTTATTAGTTATTATTTATTTTATTATTAGTTTAGTTATTAGTTTTTTAGTTTTATTAGTTGTTTATTAATTTAGTTATTTATTAGTTTAGTTTTTATTAGTTCTTAGTTATTATTATTATTAGTTATTATTATTAATAATTAGCATTTATTTAGTTTACCATTAATTATTAGTTATTAGTTTTAGTTAGTTATTTACTTATTAGTTATTATTATTAGTTTTATTAGTTATTTGGTTTAGTTATTTTTATTATTAGTTTAATTTTATTAGTTTATTAGTTTATTAGTTAGTTTAGTTAGCTTTATTAGTTATTAGTTTAGTTATTTTATTTATTATTATTAGTTATTATTAGTTAGTTTATTAGTTAGTTAGTTTAGTTTATTTTTATTATTATTAGTTATTAGTTTATTAATTTAGTTAGTTTTAAAAGTTTTTAGTTTTTATTTAGTTATTAGTATTTTATTTTATTATTAGTTTATATTATTGGGTTATTAGTTTAGTTATTAGTTTTTAGGTTGCTACTTTAGTTTATTAGTTATTAGTTTAGTTATTATTAGTTTATTAGTTATTTAATTTATTTATTAGTTATTTATTAGTTAGTTAGTTTTAGTTTTATTAGTTATTCTTATAATTATTATTACTATTAGTTTAGTTATTATTAAGTTATTAGTTTATTAGTTATTAGTTTAATAGTTTTATTAGTTTTTTAGTTTAATAGTTTGAGTTATTTATTTAGTTTATTGGTATATTATGGTTAGTATTATTTTTTTTATTGGTTTATTGGTTTTTATTATTGGTTATTAGTTTAGTTTAGTTTATTAATTATTAGTTTGGTTATTGGTTTATTTGGTTTACTTTAGTTTTTTTGTTAGTAGTTAGTTAGTTTTGGTTTATTATTATTTAGTAGTTTATTAGTTGGGTTTTTAGTTATTATTAGTTTATTTGGTTATTATTATTTGGTTATTAGATAATTTATTATTGGTTTAGTTTTTTATTGGTTATTTAGTTGTTAGTTTTAGTTATTTTTTTAGTTGGTTATTGTTATTATTATTGGTATATTAGTTAGTTAGTTTAGTTTAGTTAGTTTATTTGGTTTTATTATTATTAGTTATTATTAGTTTTAGTTTTTATTAGTTATTAATTTAGTTATTAGTTATTATTTTTCAATTTTATTAGGTTTAGGTTTGGGTTTGGGTTTAGTTATTAGTTAGTTATTAGTTTTTTTTGGTTTATTAGTTTAGTTATTATTCATTTATTTAATAGTTATTAGTTTTAGTAGTTTAGTTATTAGTTAGTTATTAATTTAGTTATTTATTTAGTTATTATTATTAATTATTAGTTATTAGTTATTAGTTAATTAGTTTTTGTGTAGTTAGTTTTTATTAGTTATTAGGTTAGTTAGTTTTATTAGTTTATTAATTATTTTAGTTATTACTTATTAGTTATTTAGTTTGTTAGTTTATTATTATTTATTTTTTTTTTTATTATTGTTATTGTTGGTTTTGGTTTTAGTTTATTATTTTGTTATTAGTTAGTTTTTATTAGTTCATTTATTTATTATTAGTTATTATTTATTATTTATTATTAGTTAATTTATTAGTTTAGTTCCTTTATTTAGTCTTTATTAGTTTATTTCTTTATTAGTTTAGTTTCATTAGTTATTTATTTTATTATTATTTTGTTTTAGTTTTATTATTTTTTAGTTTGTTATTAGGTTTAGTTTATTTATTTAGTTATTATTACTTAGTTATTAATATTATTAGGTTATTAGTTATTAATTTTATTATGGTTATTATTTATTATTATTTTTATTATTAGTTATTTATTAGTTATTGTTATTATTATTTAGTTTATTGGTTTTATTTAGTTTTTTATTTAGTTTTTTATTATTGGTTATTTGGTTTTAGTTATTAGTTTGAGTTATTAGTTGTTTGTGTTATTTAGATTAGTTATTAGTTTAGTTATTATTAGTTATTTATTAATTAATTATTAGTTATTAGTTATTAGTTATTAATTTATTATTATTAGTTTTGTTTAGTTTCATTAGTTTGTTATTATTACTTATTATTAGTTAGTTAGTTAGTTATTAGTTATAGTTATTAGTTTAGGTTTAGTTAGTTATTAATTATTAGTTAATTATTATTTAGTTATTAGTTATTAGTTAATTAGTCAGTTATTAGTTATAAGTTAGTTTTATTATTATTATTATTAATTTTAGTTATTAGTTATTATTAGTAAATTAGTTTATTAGTTATTAGTTTTATTAGTTTTATTAGTAGTTATTTATTAGTTTAGTTTTTTTATTAGTTAGTTTATTATTATTATTAGTTTAGTTTATTTACTATTAGTTATTAGTTTTTTAGTTAGTTTTTATTAGTTATTAGTTAATATTAGTTAGCTATTTATTTATTATTAGTTTTATTAGTTTTTTATTAGTTAATAATTCATTTTTTATTATAAATTATTGGTGTAGTTATTATTAGTTATTTATTAGTTATTAGTTCACTATTTAGTTAGTTATTTTTATTAGATAGTTTTTTGTTTATTATTAGTTATTAGATTTTATTATTTAGACGGTTATTAGTTTATTAGTTTAGTTATTTATTTTTAGTTTATTTATTAGTTTATTAGTTACTAGTTTAATTTTATTAGTTTAGTTAATAGCTATTTAGTTTATTATTTGTTAGTTTTTTTAGTTTTTATTAGTTATTACTTTTCAATTATTAGTTATTATTAGTTAGTTTTAGTTATTAATTTATTAATTATTATTTTATTACTTATTAGTTAATTAGTTATTATTAGTTTTATTTATTTAGTTTATTAGTTTAGTTATTTATTTTAGTTTATTAGTTTATTAGTTTAGTTATTATTAGTTATTAGGTTTGTTAGTTAGTTATTTATTATTATTATTAGTTATTATTAGTTTATTTATTTTTTATTTATTTTATTTATTATTAGTTATTATTAGTTATTATTATTAGTTAGTTATTTAGTTTAGTTTATTAGTTATTTTGGTTATTAGTTTTATTAGTTTTATTAGTTTATTAGTTATTTAGTTATTAGTTATTAGTTATTAGTTTATTAGTTTATTAGTTTTTATTAGTTATTATTAGTTATTAGTTTTAGTTAATTTTTATTAGTTAATTATTATTAGTTTTAGGATAGTTATTTTGTTAGTTAGTTATTTTTATTATTATTTATTAGTTAATTTATTTTTTAGTTTTTTATTTTGTTTTTATTAGTTATTAGTTTAGTTATTATTAATTAATTTTTAGTATAGTTATTATTATATTTATTAGTTATTATTAGTTATTAGTTAGATATTAGTTAGTTAATAGTTTTATTATTATTAGTTATTAGTTTTATTAGTTTTATTATTATTAGTTTTCATTAGTTATTATTAGTTTTAGTTAGTTATTTTTATTAGTTAGTTTAGTTATTTTTTAGTTTTAGTTTATTTGTGGTATTAGTTTATGAGTTATTAATTGGTTATTGGTTAGTTTTTTTTTATGATTTAGTTGGTTTTAGTTATTATTTTATTATTATTTTGGTTATAAGTTTTATTTTTTATTAGTTATTATTTAATTATTATTAGTTTTAGTTATTAGTTAAGTAGTTTTAATTATTAGTTATTAGTTAATTAGGTTTATTAGTTATTAATTTTGTTATTTAGTTATTTAGTTTTATTAGTTTTATTAGTTTTAGTTAGTTTTAATAGTTTTAATTTAGTTTTATTAGGTTTATTATTAGTTTTTTAGTTAGTTATTTTGGTTATAGTTATTATTTATTAGTTAGTTTTATTAGTTAGTTATTATTATTAGTTAGTATTATTATTAGTTTATTTTATTAGTTAGTTATTATTATTATTAGTTATTTAGTTATTAGATTTATTTTATTTAGTTTTTTAGTTATTTTTTTAATTATTAATTATTATTTGTTATTAGTTAGTTTTATTAGTTTATTAGTTATTACTTCATTAAAAGTTAGTTATTTATTAGTTTTTATCAGTTTTATTAGTTTTAGTTATTAGTTTTATTAGTTTATTTATTCAATTTTATTAATTATTAGTTATTAGTTATTAGTTTAGTTTATTAGTTATTTTTAGTTTTTAGTTTTTAGTTTATTTATTATTATTTATTAGTTTATTCATTAGTTATTTATTAATTATTTATTAGTTTAGTTTTTTAGTTAGTTATTATTATTAGCTAGTTTAGTTAGTTTTTAGTTATTAGTTAGTTTAGTTATTAGTTTACTAGTTCTAATTTTTAGTTAGTTATTATTAGTTATTAGTTTGTTATTATTAGTTAGTTATTGGTTATTTGGTTATTAGTTTTTAGCTAATTATAGGTTTTATTAGTTATTGGTTATTAGTTTTTATTAGTTTTAGTTTGGTTATTTATATTAATTATTTGTTTTGGTTATTATTAGTATTATTATTTAGTTTTTTAGTTTATTTTTTTTATTATTGGTTATTGGTTATTTAATTATATACTTATTATTAGTTTTGGTTATTAGTTTTAGTTTGGTTAGTTTAGTTATTATTAGTTTAGTTATCGTTATTGGATTTATTATTATTTGGGTTTTATTAGTTTATTAGTTTTTTAGTTTATTAGTGATTAGTTTTATTAGTTTTTAGTTATTATTTATTTGGTTTGGTTATTAGTTTGGTTATTAGTTATTAGTATAGTTAGTTTGGTTTTTTATTTTAGTTTTTATTTTGGTTATTAGTATTAGTTATTGGTTATTTGTTTTTTATTAGTTTAGTTAGTTATTTAGTTATTTATTATTTTTTATTTAGTGGTTTTGGTTTATTAGTTATTATTTGGTTATTAGTTTTATTAATTAGTTTATTATTTTTATTGGTTTATTAGTTTTTTAGATAGTTGGTTAGTTTTTTAGTTATTAGGTTTAGTTATTAGTTTGGTTTATTAGTTTATTAGTTTATTAGTTTTTTTATTTATTATTTGGTTATTGGTTATTATTTAGTTTTGTGGTTTTTATTGGTATTATTAGGTTTAGTTTAGTTAGTTTTATTTAGTTATTAGTTTATTATTTATCATTAGTTAGTTATTAGTTTATAAGTTATTAATTTATTAGTTATTAGTTTAGTTTTATTATTAGTTTTTATTAGTTATTAGGTTATTTATTTTTTAGTTATTAGTTAGTTATTACTAGTTTAGTTTAGTTTATTTAGTTTTTAGTTAGTAATTATAAGTTCAGTTAGGTTTAGTTAGTTTAGTATTAGTTTATTAGTTATTTATTAGTTCATTTTATTTAGTTTTAGTTATTTGTTTTATTATTTATTAGTTATTAGTTTAGTTATGTATTTTTTAGTTTATTATTTATTAGTTTTTTTAGTTTAGTTTAGTTGGCTTTATTAAGTTATTTAATTATTAGTCTATTAGTTTATTATTATTAGTTTTATTAGTTTATTATTATTAATTTTATTAGTTATTTTTATTAGTTAGTTAGTTATTTAGTTTTTATTAGTTATTAGTTTAGTTAGTTTTTATTAGTTATTAGTTTGATTATTAGTTTTAGTTATTAGTTAGTTTGATTAGTTAAGTTATTAGTTTAGTTATTAGTTTTATTAATTTTAGTTAGTATTTTATTAGGTTTTAGTTAGTTATTATTTAGTTATTTAGTTTATTAGTTTTAATTTATTAGTTATTTAGGTTTTATTTTATTAGTTATTAGTTTAGTTTTTAGTTATTATTACCTAGTTATTTAGTTATTAGTTTTTTTTTTAGTTTTAGGTTTAGTTTTAGTTAGTTATTTAGGCTTTTAGTTTTATTATTAGTTTAGTTATTAGGCTTTTATTTAGTTATCTATTATTAGTTTTTTGTATTAGTTTATTAGTTATTAGTTATTATTAAGTTTAGTTATTAGTTAGTTTTATTAGTTAGTTTTAATTATTATTATTATTATTATTATTATTATTATTCGTTATTAGTTTTAGATATTATTAATAGTTTTATTTATTAATTAGTTATTTTTAATTAATTTTAGTTAATTTGGTTTTATTATTTATTATTATTTATTAGTTATTAATTAGTTTTGTTAGTTATTTATTAGTTTATTAGTTATTAGTTATTTTTATTATTAGTTATTATTATTAGTTTTATTAGTTTAGTTGGTTTTATTAGTGTAGTTTTTATTATTGTTTTATTATTATTGGTTGTTATTAGTTATTAGTTATTTGGTTATTGGTTTTAGTTTAGTTGGTTATTGGTTTTATTATTAGTTAGTTTAGTTATTAGTTTATTAGTTTTTATTAGTTATTAGTTTTGTTAGTTTTATTAATTAATAATAATTATTATTATTAGTTAGTTTAGTTATTAGTTTAGTTTATTATATTAGTTTTATTTGTTATTTATTTTAGGTTTAGTTAGTTATTATTTATTAGTTTAGTTTAGTTTTTATTAGTTAGTTAGTTAGGTTATTATTTTTATTATTGTTTATTATTTGTTTTAGTTATTAGTTATTAGTTAGTTTATTAGTTTTAGTTATTTTAGTTATTAATTGGTTATTTTTTTAGTTATTAGTTTATTTATGTTTAGTTATTAGTTTAGTTTAGTTAGTTCTTTAGTTAGTTTATTTAGTTTTAGTTATTATTATTTAGTTATTAGTTTATTACTTTTATTAGTTTTAGTTTTTTAGTTTTATTTAGTTTTTATTAGTTATTTATTTTATAAGTTAGTTATTAGTTATTATTAGTTTTTTATTAGTTAGCTTTTAGTTAGTTAGATTTATTAGTTAGTATAGTTATTATTTAGGTTATATTATTAGTTATTTGGTTATTATTAGTTTAGTTTTAGTTATTATTAGTTATTATTAGTTTTTAGTTTTTTAGGTTTTATTTAGATTATGTTTTAAATTTTAGGTTTTATTATTTATTAGTTATTATTATTAGTTTTAGTTTAGTTATTATTAGTTATTTAGTTTAGTTAGTCATTATTAGTTTTTAGTTTTTACTTTTAGTTAGTTTATTATTTAGGTTTATTAGTTATTATTTATTTATTACTTTTTTAGATTTTTAGTTTTTTATTTATTAGTTACTTATTTTATTAGTTATTAGGTTTAGTTATTTGTTTTATTAGTTTATTAATTTTATTAGATTATTATTATTAGTTATTAGTTATTAGTTATTAGTTATTAGTTTTAGTTTGTAGTTTATTAGTTTTATTTAATTATTATTAATTAGTTTTTAGTTTAGTTATTAGTTTTAGTTTTAGGTTTTTATTATTTAGTTATTATTTGTTTTATTAGTTATTAGTTTATTTATTAGGTTTTATTAGTTATTAGTTTATTAGTTTTTATTTATTTTATTAATTTTATTAGTTAGCTTATTATTTAGTTATTAGGTTTTTACTTAGTTATTATTAGTCATTAGTTTTAGTTTATTAGTTATCAAGGTTTTATTAGTTATTAGTTATTACTAATTAGTTTTAGTTTTAGTTTTTAGGTTTTTTTACTTATTATTTTTAGCTATTTGTTTTTTAGTTTATTTTGTTTTAGTTTTTAGTTTTATTTAGTTATTAGGTTTTTTAGTTAGTTTTATTTATTAATTTATTATTATTATTATTATAGTTAGTTTAGTTTTTATTTTATTAGTTGGTTTTATTTAGTTAGTTTAGTTTATTATTAGGTTTTGTTTTTATTACTTTATTAATTATTAGTTTTATTAGTTTAATTTATTAGTTTGATTAGTTTTTACTTTTATTATTTTAGGTTTTTTATTATTAGGTTATTATTAGTTTTTTTATTATTAGTTATTATTAGTTTGTTTTATTAGTTTTTTTTATTAGTTATTTATTAGTTTTTATTAGTTATTAGTTAATTTTAGTTATTAGTTTAGTTAATAGTTAGTTATTATTTTTATTAGTTATTAGTTTTTAGGTTTAGTTTATTAGTTATTTATTATTAGTTATTAGTTTATTAGTTTAGGTTTTTAGTTATTATTAGTTAGTTTTTTGGTTTATTATTAGTTTTCTATTAGTTATTATTAGGTTTATTATTTAATAATTTTTTAGGTTTTAGTTTTAGTTTTTAGTTAATTAATTAATTATTATTAGTTATTAGTTATTATTATTAGGTTATTATTATTATTATTTGTTATTAGTTATTATTAGTTTTATTATTAGTTAATTTTATTAGTTTATTAGTTATTAGTTAATAATTTAGTTTTTTATTTAGTTATTATTATTAGTTTTTATTTAGTTTTTATTATTAGTTACTTAGTTATTAGTTATTAGTTTATTTATTATTATTAGTTATTAGTTTTTTAGTTAGTCATTATTAGTTTTAGTTATTAGTTAGTTATTAGTTATTATTAGTTAAGTTGTTAGTTTATTATTATTTATTAGTTTAGTTTTATTAGTTATTTATTATTTATAGTTAGTTTTATTATTAGTTATTATTATGTTATTATTTATTAGTTTAGTTTAGTTATTATTATTATTATTAGTTAGTTATTATCAGTTTAATTAGTTAGTTATTAGTTTATTTAGCTATTAGTTTTATTATTTTTATTAGTTTTTTAGTTAGTTATTAGTTTTTATTAGTTATTATTAGTTTTAGTTTTAGTTATTATTAGTTAGTTATTAGTTTTAGTTATTTTGTTATTAATTAGTTATTATAGTTATTATTATTATTAGGTTTTTTATTAGTTTTTAGTTTTTAGTTTTTATTTTATTAGTTATTATTAGTTATTAGTTTAGTTAGTTATTATTATTAGTTATTAGTTTTAGTTATTAGTTATTATTAGTTATTAGTTTAGTTTTGCTAGTTATTATTTTATTATTATTAGATAGTAGTTTAGTTTTTTAGTTATTAGTTTAGTTATTAGTTTTTAGTTTATTATTAGTTACTTATTTATTTTATTTGTTAGTTTTAGTTATTAAATATTATTATTAGTTTTAGTTATTATTATTATTATTAATTTAGTTTAGTTTATTAGGTTAGTTATTAGTTAGTTATTGGGTTTTTTTATTATTATTAGGTTTAGTTTTATTAGTTATTTTTGTTTTATAGTTTATAAATTTATTATTATTATTAGATTAATTATTATTAGTTATTAATTATTATTATTATTATTAGTTTGTTAGTTAATTTAGTTATTAGTTATTTATTTAGTTTATTATTATTTGGTTTAGGTTTAGGTTTAATTATTAGTTAGTTTTAGTTTAGTTATTTAGTTATTAGTTTAGGTTTTTAGTTAGTTTTTTAGTTATTAGTTAGTTATTAGGTTTTATTAGTTTAGTTATTTTATTATTATTATTATTATTATTATTATTATTATTATTACTATTAGTACTTAGTTTTTATTAGTTTTATTAGTTAGTTAGTTAGTTTATTTTATTAGTTTATTCAGTTATTAGTTTAGTTATTATTTTATTATTTAGTTAGTTATTATTAGTTTTAGTTATTAATTAGTTTTTGAGTTATTAGTTTTATTAGTTTAGTTATCAGTTATTAGTTAGTTATTAGTTAGTTATTAGTTAGTTATTATTAGTTATTTAGTTTAGTTCTTTTAGTTAGTATTATTAGTTTAGTTATTAGTTAGTTTATTTTTTTTATTTTAGGTTTTTGGTTATTTAGTTTAATTAGTTTTTAGTTATTATTAGTTTTTTATCAGTTTTTTTAGTTATTATTATTTTGTTTTATTATTATTAGTTTTACTAATTTCAGTTTATTTATTAGTTATTAGTTTTATTAGCTATTAGTTATTATTAGTTTGGTTATTATTTTAGTTTTTAGTTACTATTAATTTAGTTATTATTAGTTTAATAATTATTAGTTTAGTTATTATTAGTTTAGCCATTAGTTTATTAGTTTTTAGTTTTTTAGTTTTTTAGTTATTAGTTTTTATTATTAGTTAGTTATTATAGTTATTAGTTTATTATTATTAATTTTTAGGTTTATTAGTTATTAGTTTAGTTAGTTTAATTATTAATTTAGTTTTATTAGTTTTTAGTTAGTTATTTAGTTTATTATTTAGTTATTATTATTAGATTTATTAGTTATTAGTTATTTATTATTATTAGTTTTATTTGTTATTTTAGTTATTAGTTATTAGTTTAATAGGTATTATTATTATTATTATTTATTAGATAATAATTTTAATTATTATTATTAGTTAGCTATAATTGGTTTTATTATTAATTAATTATTTATTAATTTAGTAATTTAGTTATTAGGTTTTATTTGTTATTAAGTTTAGTTATTTCTATTTGTTATTATTTATTAGTTATTAGTTTAGTTTTTTAGTTTATGATTTTCAGTTAATTTAATTTTAATATTATTATTTATTAGATATTAGTTATTAGTTTTTAGTTTTAGTTAGTTATTTATTTATTTATTAGTTATTATTAGTTAGTTATTACTTTATTAGTTTATTATTAATTATTATTAATAATTAGTAGTTATTAGTTTAATTAGTTAGTTATTAGTAGTTTATTAGTTAGTTATTATTAGTTATATTAGTTTAGTTAGTTATTATTATTAGTTATTAGTTAGTTAGTTTGTTTGTTATTATTAGTTATTTTTACTTAGTTATTATTATTAGTTTTTATTTTTATTAGTTTTTTAGTTTGTTTTATTAGTTATTAGTTAGTTAGTTTATTATTAGTTAATTATTAGTAATTTACTTTATTATTAGTTAATAGTTTTTAGTTTAGTTTATTATTATTATTAGTTTTTTAATTTTAGGTTTAGGTTTATTAGTTTATTAGTTATTAATTTTATTAGTTTTTATTATTAGTTATTAGCTCATTAGTTTTTAATTTTATTAATTAGTTATTTTTATAATTTATTATTAGTTTAGTTATTTTATTAGTTTATTATCAGTTATTGCTTAGTTATTATTAGTTTTGTAGTTTAGTTATTAGTTTATTTAGTTTTTACTAGTTTTATTATTAGTTTATTAATTTAATTATTATTAGTTAGTTTTAGTTTATTAGTTATTAGGTTTAGTTATTAGTTTAGGTTTTATTAGTTTAGTTATTAGTTATTAGTTTTTTAGGTTTTATTAGTTATTAGCTTTATTTTAGTTATTAGGTTTTAGTTTGTTAGTTTTGGTTTAGTTTTAGTTTTATTAGTTTTCTTGTTTATTATTTAGTTACTTATTAGTTTTATTAGTTTTATTAGTTATTATTAGTTTATTAGTTTAGTTATTATTATTATTAGTTTTTAATTAGCTATTTAGTTAGTTATTATTTGTTAGTTATTAGTTTATTAATTTAGTTATTATTAGTTAGCTAGTTATTAGTTTATTAGGTTATTAGTTTAGTTTTTTAGGTTTATTAATAGTTTATTATTAGTTTAATTAGTTATTAGTTTTTATTAGTTAGTTTATTGGTTATTAGATTAATTATTAGTTAGTTTATTAGTTTATTAGTTTTATTAGTTTTAGTTATTAGTTTAGTTTTGTTAGTTTTTTTAGTTTAGTTTATTATTAGTTAGTTTAGTTAGGTATTAGTTATTAGGTTTAATTATTATTAGTTAGTTATTTAATTAGTTTTATAGTTTAGTTATTAGGTTTAGTTTAATTATTAATTATTATTATTATTAGTTTTATTAGTTTTATTTAGTTAGTTTTAGTTTATTAGTTATTAGTTATTAGTATTAGTTTTAGTTTTTTAGTTTAGTTAGTTAGTTTTTAAGTTTAGTTAGTTATTAGTTAGTTAGTTTTAGTTTTAATTTTTAGTTATTAATTAGTTAGTTTTTTTAGTTTATTAGTTAGGTTATTTTATTAGTTAGTTTTATTAGTTTTAGTTAGTTTTATTATGTTATTAGGTTTAGTTATTAGTTTATTGGTTATTAGTTTAGTTTAGTTAGTAGTTATTAGTTTATTAGTCTTTATTAGTTAGTTATTAGTTACTTAGTTTAGTTTTTAGGTTTAGTTTAGTTATTTGTTATTAGTTATTAGTTATTAGTTATAGTTATTAGTTATTAGCTTTTATTTAGTTATTAGTATTTATTTAGTTTATTAGTTTTTAGTTAGTTTAGTTTTAGTTATTATTATTATTATTAGTTTTATTTATTAATTTAGTTATTAGTTTTTATTAATTTTTATTAGGTTATTTTTAGTTTTATTATTAGTTTAGTTAGTTTAGTTAGTTTTATTATTAGTTATTATTTTATTAGTTTTATTAGTTTTAGCTTTTTTAGTTATTATTATTAGTTATTAGTTATTATTATTAATTAGTTTTTCATTTTATTATTTGTTATTAGTTATTATTATTAGTTATTACTTATTAGTTATTATTAGTTAGTTTTATTAGTTATTTAGTTTAGTTATTTTAGTTAGTTATTTAGTTTTATTAATTATTATTAGGTAGTTTTTAGTTTTTAGTTTACTTTAGTTATTTAGTTGTTAGTTTTAGTTTAGTTATTTTTTTATTTAGTTATTAGTTAGTTTTATTAGTTTATTATTTATTAGTTTTATTAGTTAGCTTTTTAGTTATTATTTGTTTATTAGTTTGTTTGTTTTTATTAGTTTTGTTAGTTTAGTTAGTTAGTTTAGTTTAGTTATTAGTTTATTAGTTTTATTAGTTAGTTTTATAAGTTTTTAGTTTATTAGTTATTATTAATAGTTAGCTTATTTTCTTAGTTATTAGTTTTAGTTTAATTATTTAGTTATTAGTTTTAGGTTTTTATTATTAATTGGTTAATTAGTTATTTATTAGTTTTATTATTTAGTTTATTATTTTTGTTTATTAGTTATTAATTTTATTTTATTAGTTTAGTTTATTAGTTTTTAGTTATTATTTTTAGTAATTAGGTTTTAGTTATTAGTTTTATTAGTTTTATTATATTATTATTAGTTAGTTAATTTTATTTTATTAGTTTAGTTATTTAGTTTTATTATTATTTATTAGTTAGTTTTATTTTATTTAGTTTAGTTATTAATTTTATTAGTTTATTATTATTATTATTATTATTATTATTATTATTATTATTATTATTATTATTATTATTTATTATTATTTATTTATTAGGTTAGTTTTTATTAGTTATTAGTTATTAGTTAATTTATTATTATTAGTTTATTTATTTAATTATTATTTTCGTTTTAGTTAGTTAGTTCTAGTTAATAGTTTTTAGGTTTTATTAGTTTAGTTTTTAGTTATTAATTAGTTATTTTAGTTATTTTTTTATTTTAGTTATTAGTTAGTTATTATTAGTTTAGTTTATTAGTTATTTGTTTTTTTAGTTATTAGTTAGGTTATTAGTTAGTTATTATGTAGTTATTATTAGTTTTATTTAGTTATTAGTTATTAGTTTTTTAATTTATTTACTAGTTAGTTAGTTATTAGTTATTATTATTAGTTTATTAGTTTATTATTTGTTATTATTTAGTTATTATTTTTGTTAGTTTATTATTAGTTTTTAGTTATTAGTTTAGTTAGTTTTTTTAGTTATTATTATTTATTAGTTTTTCTTATTAGTTATTAGTTTAGTTATTTAGTTAGTTTTATTAGTTTAGTTATTTAGTTTATTAGCTATTTAGTTAGTTTTATTAAGGTTTTTTTAGTTATTAGTTTTTTATTAGTTTAATTATTTAGTTTAGTTATTTATTATTAGTTTAGTTAGTTATTTTATTAGTTATTATATATTTATTTGTTTATTATTACTAGGTTTATATGTTATTAGTTAGTTATTAGTTTAATATTAGTTTATTAGTTTAGTTATTAGTTTTTATTAATTTAGTTTATTACTTTTTATTATTAGTTTATTAATTGTTATTAGTTGTTATTAGTTAGTTTTTTATTTTTTATTTTAGTTATTAATTTATTTTATTAGTTATTATTTTAGTTTAGTTAGTTATTTAACATCAATTTTTAGTTTTTTTTATTTGTTAGTTAGTTTAGTTATTAGTTTATTAGTTATTAGTTAGTTAGTTTTTAGTTTATTAGTTTAGTTTATTAGTTATTTAGTTTATTAACTTAGTTTAGTTTTTTAGTTTAGTTTAGTGATTTAGTTTTTATTATTAGGTTTTTAGTTAGTTTTAGTTATTAGTTTATTACTTAGTTTTTAGTTTAGTTAGTTTATTTAGTTTATTTTATTTTATTAGTTAGTTATTTAGTTTAGTTATTAGTTTAGTTTATTTATTAGTTAGTTTGGTTATTAGTTTTAGTTATTATTAGTTTTATTATTTATTTATTTCTTTAATAGTTTATTATTATTAGGTTTATTAGTTATTAGTTAGTAAGTTATTATTGG